>JABXJD010001016.1:0-123862 GCA_013375575.1 Percina caprodes
TCAGATTACTCCACTGGTAGGTGAATGATTTGGGAGATGTTTGGCTATCAGTGGGCAAAAGGAAATTATTAATGACCCTTAAATCACAGGGCTGTCTGATTGGCTGGCGGCCCAAACAGACCACGAGGAGCTGTATAGTAACGAAGTAGAACTACTTAACTGTACAGTACTTAAAAATTAATTAAAAAAATGTTAAATACTTCGACTTAAGTGTGGCATAAGAGCACTTCAACTTCTACTCAAGTCACTTTTTGATAGACCTTTACTCAAATCTGGGTCTCTGGTACTTTACACATGTCTGTATATGGTCAGCGACCAGAGAGTGACTGAAGAGAGCGAGCGTTAAAACTGTTACGACTGCTGTCATATTTGTGTTTGGCTGTGTGTGATGTGTCTTGTTTTTATTGTGTTTTCACATGCAAAACTGCGCTTTGCCATAGCGTGGAGATAATTGGTGGGAGCAGACATGCCCAACCCATGATTGGCAGCAGCTGGGGATCACCAGATATTTAAAGATGCAAGATGGAGGCCATCGGGCAGAAGGCATTCCTCCTCCTCCTCCTCCTCCTCCTCCTCCTCCTCCTCCTCCTTCCTCCTCCTCCTCCTCCTCCTCCTCCTTACATATGTCTGTTTAATTATTAATTTTATTACGTTTGTCTCATTAAACAACTAGTTTTGGGGCTACTTGGGAGACGGGAAGATGGGGGCTTTTTTGTTCATGTTGTGTCCTAGGCACCCCTAGACTGGCGTAACTAAACAAAGCACTGAATCAGAGAAATAAAATGTTTTTGCCATTTCATCACTAGAAACTATCACTAACATTGACAACATTTATATTTAGACAGATGATATCCAGCTAAAAAACACGTCAGATGTTCGAACGGAAGATGATGCACCATTTCATCCTGTTGCATTCTTGTAATTTCTGCAGCAAGTGTGTGTGTGTGTGTGTGTAATTTGAAAATAAAGAAAGTCTTTGCTGAAGTCCACACTTGGTTGGTGTAGCCCGATAGTACACTGTTAGTAATATGTGTGTGTGTGTGTGTGTGTGTGTGTGTGTGTGTGATGTTGAGGATTTGTTTAATGTCACTGTGTACTGTTGACGAACATCCAGACCCTCTCCTCCTCTCTTTCAACTAATTAAAAATACTCTGCATTGGAGAATGGATTATTGCAAAGGCATACACACACACACACACACACACACACACACACACACACACACACACACACACACACACAAACAAAAAATGAATGCACTTTATTCACTTGTGGCGTGTGCATATACGATGGCAGAGACTTGCTGGGGACATTATATTATTTTGTGCACATTATAGGTTTACAAAGTGGAAAAGCCCAAAGTCCCCCCGCCCCAAAGGGACTCACCATCTCTAACAGAAAACCCTGTTCACCAACTGCTCCAAACAGCTCTACTATAGTCCACTTCAAAGATGAATGCATCACCTTGTAACACACGTTATAATGCTCGCCTAGCTGCTAGCGTGGCACGCCTCATACTCTGTTTCTGACTGGCTAGTAGTCCTTACCTAAGTACTGTCAGGGCACGCCTCATATTCTGCTTCTGACTGGCTAGTAATCCTTTACCTAGGTACTGAGCATGTGCGACTCCCAACAAAGATGGAACAGCTAAAATTGCTGCTTATAGTGATGGTCAAATGAAGCTTTGTGAACCAGTGTCTTTATTTTCTGAGCCCACTAGATGGCGCTCTTGCAATTCAGTATATTTTCAACCAGTTGTTGAATGGAGAGCGCCATCCAGTGGGCTCAGCAAATAAAGACACTGGTTTACTAAGCTATCATCGGGCATCACTAGCTGCTTGTGTTTGAATGTAGATATGAATGTTAGTGCAAACACCTTTCATTTGCTGAACTACATGATCTGTTTGTGTGTGGGTGTTGGCATTATATTGTGTGTGCACATGCTTCTGATAAGCATAGAGTGGAAGAGTATGATGTTTGTGAGAGAGTGTGTGTGTGTGTCTGTGTGTGAGAGAGAGAGATAAATGGTGGAACTATCTGTGTGTGTGTGTGTGTGTGTGTGTGCGTGCGTGCGTGCGTGCGTGCGTGCGTGTGTGTGTGTGTTCCCATCAATTGACATTCTGAGGTCTCCTATCTCCAGCTCCTCCATCAGTCGGCCATGTGGACCAATAAATCTCTACGTATCCTCAGAGTGGGATGTTTTATTGAATGCCTGCTGCACCGCTGAAGGAAAACATCAGAAGCAGAAGAGGAATAACCAAAAATACATTCAGAAAGGCAATAGCTGACTTGGGGAGGATGTAATACAGGTGAGCTTTTCTCAAAATACTGGTCAATATCTGGAATTGTCTGCAGGGTTATTTGATAGCGAGGCTCAACATGACAAGAGAGCCGCTGCACGATTGAATGAGTCAGGGTGAGAGGCTCCATCTAGTCTCAGTTCAGCTATTGTGCTTCTGTCATGAAAGAAACACTGTTGGCTGTAAATAAAGCAAAAAAAGTGTAACACCAATAATGGACATGTAATTTAGGATGTAATAATGTAAATATTGTATCAATGAGCAGCTTTGACTGGGCTGCATATTGCATTGTGTGACAGTCTCACCGAGCAGTTAGATTTTTGTGGATAGTTGGAGAGGAGTATTTTAAAATGGTTTCAGAATTGTATATTTTGCCAATTTTAAAAAAAATCTGGCAGTAAAAGACCAATTGTTATGGCTTGGTAGAGGAGGACTCCTGGTATAGATCATGGGAGATGGAGTAACAGGATTTATTTGAAGCGTAGGACAGCAATGTGGATGCTGCTGACAGATAAAAACATGTTGAAAATTAATGTTTGGGCTTGCTACACATAAATATGATTACCTTTTATCAGCTGTGGAGAGTAACTATGAATGTAGTGGAATGGCTTTGAATGGCAACCAACCACGTTGTCTTTTACTGACTGAGTAATTTACTGTTCAATATGTTGCAGTTTTACAAGAAGGTGAGCGTCTCACGTTCATCAGACAACTTCCGTGTGGGCTACTTCAAAATAAAAGCACTTCCTGTGATGGTTCACAGTAAAACTAAAATAGTGTAAATAATGTAGATAGTGAGTTTTAATCACAGTATAATTGACCATTTCCTTTAGACTGTTTTAACCCTCATGTTGTCCTCGGGTCAAATTGACCCGTTTTCCTATATCCATGTTCTTTTTAATTACCAAAAATAACACGATTGCTTCCACACAACGCTGTTTGGCAAGTACAAATCTCTACTTTCATTCATTTTGGGGTGTCATTTTGGGGTGTCAATTTTGAAATAGTATTCAGTAAAATTTGACATATTCCAGTCTGTGATTATCCATCAACATCCATTCCTTTAATTTAAGTCAAAATAATTCCTAATTTTTGCTTTTCTAACTCAAACATTAGGTAAAATTTCCTAAAAACGTAAGAAAGAGTTAAAAACATCAATAAAAAGCATCAACAAATGTGTTGATTTTCAATTTTGACGGGAAGACAACACAAGGGTTAAACAACATGGATTTTTGAAGTGCTTTGAATAACCATTTTACAACAATATCATACTTCAATACAGGTACTTTAATTGAGTATTTTCATTCTCCTACTTGCCTATTATACATTTTACTTCTCTACTTTTTATAGCTGTAGTTACTTTGCATATTCATATTATACAAACTATTATGAATAATCTATGATGTATTAAAGTAGATGAAGAGAAGACTTGAAATTCACAAACTAGCTGCCAAGTCAAACTTCCGCTTTTATTTTGGTGAAAGTAACTCAAAAGTAATGCAAAAGTAGTGTAATGCATTGCAATTCAGAAACAGTAATATTGTAATATAACGTATTACTCTCAAGCAGGGCTGTAGTCAAGACCGCCTTTGTCGAGACCAAGACAAGTCCAAGACCAGGACTAGTCGAGTCCAAGTCAAGACCGAGTCCAAAGAGGTTCAAGTCCGAGTCAAGACCGAGTCCAGGACAGAAAAAAAGGTCTCATGCATGACATTATCAAGACAATCAATTTGGGTTATTTGTTGATATAAAAGAAAAAGAGTATCACAACGCCCAGGATTTCTGAGTATAGCCACCCCTACCCCACCCCTTTTTTTTGTTCCATGTTCCAAGTCTGTTTGTTGACATTTTTTGGACGCACACACACACACACAAATTCACAATTTCACTCTTGTTTGTAAATATCACTGGTGCACTTTAATTAAAGCTCCTAATATTAAAAATGTCCTGATACACGTTCTCATTACACACCAAAAATGCAAAACATGCCAGTATTCTGATCATTGTAAGGCTTCTCACAGAAAGTAAGCAAATTACAAAGAACTCACATAAATATATAAATAAGAACAAGTACAGTGCATTGATTGAAGAATTTGCCATGTAGCTATACCATAATAATAATACTCTGCATTAGTTCAGGGTTGGGATGTGCTGCAAATGTACCTTAATGTAATGTAAGACACTTGTTCCCTTTACAATGTACTCTCATGCTCTCAACTGCATTCAAAGAGTGGGGAGTGGTTTTACAGTTGGACTTTCCAGCTGGCTGGTTTTTCTTGTTTGGAAAACAAGACTCAACAAATAGTATTAGCATTATTAACTGAATTAGTACATTTTACAATAGGATTGTGCTCGGTGAAGCAAGATAAAGACAAAAGTGCATTATTTTCTCCAATTTCCAGGGCTTAATTTTATATTTTGCGGTAATTATTCTAGTGATGGTTCAACAGAACAAGTTCTTAAAGCTGAATTGGATAGTAAATGGATCCGAGGCTGTGCAAGAATTAAAAATGATTAAACATAGGATGTCTTTTCTTCTGAATATTGGATTCGAAGTCCGTTTTCATGCCAGTAATGGCATGAAAACTAATGGCAATTCCAATGGAAATCAGCACAGACGCTATTGTTGGCTTGACAGTAGCCATGACAACAGTACAAGGCAGGATGCGGTGATGAAACTAATATTGTGACTTATTCCACTAGAAGCTGTAAAAAAAAAAAAGATAAAGGAAACAAACCATTGAGTTTAAAAAATGTTTTTCAACTTTTGGAAATTTTGATAAAGTAGGACTTAATATTGCTTACAGACGCCATTCACGTTGATGGAATTGACGACAACGTCGAAGGCGGACGCTTGAAAGTGATTTTGCCAAAGCATTTCCAATCTTCATGTAATCAGGAATAATCGATCTCACAAAGGTAAGGTCTGCTTCGGTGTTGACTGATCCATTACTACACAAGAAAAAGCAGAAACATATTGTCAGATTTAGGCAATTTACACTTATTAAATCTGAATAAATTACCTGAAAACCCGCGCTGTTAGGAACTTGAAGGAGTCAGGAAATGCTTTTTGGAAAATAGGCTCAAGCTGCAGAAACAAAAGAAGTTGTATTAAAGACCTTTTACTTTGGCCTTAGAACTGTTGGTATATGCAATACATTGTACAGTGTGCTGGGGGTGTATAATCTGTCTTAATATCTGCCTTGATGTTGTCATTTTAGTTCTGGAAATTTGAATAAGTGATCATTTTACATGTAGACTGTTGTATGATTGGTGCTTGAATTCTCTGATAAAGTCATTCAGTAAGTGTACCAGCAGATTTTATTCCACGGCCGGCTTCACACTGGCTGCATGGCGTGAGCGTGGCGTTTCGTTGCATGGCGGAAGCGTGGAATTTTCGGTCTTTTCACACCAGAAACGTGTCTGATGCTGCTAGTCTGTACAAAGGTACGTATGTTTCCCATTGATAAAATGCACTCAAGCAGTAGTATACTTCATGTAAAACTGATTCGATTACTGCACAAACAACGTTGGCAGTATTGACGGCAAAATGGGCTACAGAATATTTCATTCTGTATCAACAGGTGCAATATTTGAAAAAACTACAGATCATCAAAATGTAATTTATTAATATGTATTCATTCATTCAATGACATCTTTTTGTATTCATTTTTGCCAGGAAATGCTTCCCACACCGTGCGTGTTGCATGAAAAAAGGCGTCGGTGTAATATCTAGAATGCACGCGAGCCCTGCCTGGGACGTGCGTGTCCTGAGGCAGTGTACACGCTCTAACTTGTTAACATGGGAGCTGAAATAAAAACAGACATGACACGCTTATGTGACGCAGCCAGTGTGAAACGAGCCTGGGGGGGGAGGGACAGACTTACTTCTCTCTTTGTCAGAGCTGCTCGATCTATAAACGCCTGAGATGATGGATTCAGCAAGTCCTTTGTAAATGTGCTTTTAGCAGATTTGAAATATAACCTAGCCACTTCGAGTGGGACAGTTGCAGGTGTGGCTGCTGTTGCTTGCAGATCAGCTGGTGTTGTCGCAGCTAAAAAATACACCCCACCACCCCCAAAGAAATAAAGATTACCAAAACAAGTTTTTTTGCCTTTCTTAAGTAATTGTGTTATGCAGATGATACTACTTTAAGACAATCGGTTTAGCATTACTCAGCTTACCTATTAGGATCAGAAAAATTGATGTGATCCATGCGAAAGCCATCTTGTCTTCCTTTGAATCTATGAAATCAAACAATACAAGCTTATCTACTTACAGTAGTCAATACAGCAGTAGCCTTTATGCTGCAAGACATAAAAAACATCCAAAGGGAAATTTTTTTTTTTGTTTTGTTTTTTGCATGAAAGGGGGGAGAGAGGGGAGAGAGGGGGAATGACATGCAGGTAGTCGAACCTGCGTCAAGGAGTAGAGCTACCCCTACTTTACCCCCTCATGTTGTCTTCCATCAAAATCGAAAATCAACCCTTTTGTTGAGGTTTTTAACCAACATTTTTAAGTTTTTCTTATGTTTTTGTCCCTTTTTTAAACACTTTTGATGCTTTTTTTTCAAGGTTTGGCTTTTTGGCTTTTTTGATTTATTTATTTTTTCATGTTTAACGCTCCGTAACACTAACTTATTAATTTTAGTTTTACAGTTATTTTTGGAATTTATGGTCAATGAACCTCATTTATAGGAAATTATACCTAATTGTTGAGTTAGAAAAGCAGAAATTAGGAATAATTTAGACTAAAATGAAAGGAATGGATGTTGATGGATAATCACAGACTGGAATATGTTGACTTTTACTCAATACTATTTCAAAACTTGCTATAAAAATGCTTCAAAAATGCTATGAAATTGATTAAGACACCCCAAAAGTAGAGATTTGTACTTTCCAAAGAGCGTTGTGTGGAATCAATCATGTTATTTTGGGTAATTGGGTAGTTAAAAAGAACATTGATATAAGAAAGCGGGTCAATTTGACCCGAGGACAACATGAGGGTTAATAGATCCGTTTACAGGTAAGATGTTGCTATGGCATTCAGCATGACACCCCATCAATATCATTAGGTCAGCTGCAGGGATGTCAGTTGGAAGACGCCACTCTCCCACTTGTGTTATATATTTAATAATAGGATACTGGTGTGTTTGTACATACATTTTTTTTTACTACTACAGAATGAATGGTTACCTGTGTGTAGTGATTACTAACAAACAGAGTGTAAATTGTAATTTCCCCACTGGGGATCAATAAAAGTATAAATTATTATTATAAAAGTATTATTATTATATGCCTTGATAGTTGAGATGGACAAGAAATTCATTCATTTGGGGGAATCTAGAATATCAGCAAAAGACAAAACTAAAGGATTTAAAAAAATAACAATAAAATAACCATTGCTAATAAATGGTAAAGTATTATTATTTTTTATATCATTATATTTAACTGGTAACAAATAATGAATGTTTTATAATTGGTTGTAATAATTTCCATTTCATGAGTTTATTGCTATACGCATAACATTTTATATCATATGTTAATGATTATAAAGTTAATGTTACTTGGTGCTCTATAAGCCACTTATTAACCATATTAGTAAAATAATAAGTTGCAACTTTATATTAGCAGCCATTAGCTAGATGTACTATATTGATATTTCACTAGACCAATGATAAAGTAACATACTGTACATTGTAACAAAGTATATGTAGCGTATTATAACAAAATAATTAGTAAGTAATGTCAATCATAATTTCATTGTAAAAGAACCCACTAAAATGTAATTAACAATATACCAATTTACAATTCATTAATTATGGCAATTAAGTAGCGGTTATTATAAAATCGCTCTACCTCTCTTTCTCTCTCCTTTTACACACACACACACACACACACACACACACACACACACACACACACACACACACACACACACACATATATAAAAATGTACTTACCAAGAATAATAGGTGAAGAAGAGCTCTAAGATGAACAGTTATATATTCTCCTTTCTATCTGCTGTCAATGTTTTAAAATTGTCTTTTCATTCAGCTCTGTTCACATCTGTGATATTGCGCACCTTTTAAACTGTGTGACAGTCCACATCTGTTAAGGGCTTTTATATTGGAACAGAATAAAGGCTAGGGATGTGACTCATAGTGTTGATGACACATGGAACAACGAGAAAAAAAACCAAGATGGCCATAGGATGTCTAATGACAGGGCTGTCAGATCACAATGTCTTTGCCACAAAGCTAAAACAAAAACATTTTTTTCATTCCTCAGCCACACCCATGTGTATTTTGAATCACCTTGGGGTAGCACTAGGAGGGAATGAATGGGACGGGGTCCTCCCTAAAGGAGACGTGCAGGGAGACTGTGACCTCACCTCAACAATTAAGAAAGTTATGGGGCCCTATCTCAGAAAGCAGAGCCAAAGAAAAGCATGGACACATTGCCTCTGGCTTAATGAAGAGTGTAGGATACATATGAAGGAAAGAGATCAATTATTGAAACAATCTTTAAAATGAGGTCTTACAATAGACTGACAAAAATTGACCACGTTAAGAAACAAAGTCATTTAACCGTTGTGTTGTCTTCCCATCAAAAATTTAAAGTTTAGTTGACACTTTTTAATTAATGTTTTGAACTTTTTCTCATGTCCCTTTTTTCAACACTCTTTTCAATGTTTGTCACTTTTTGACGTTTTCAACACTATGTAACACTAACGTATTAACTTTAGTTTTACAGTTATTTTTGGAATTTATTGTCAATAAACCTAATTTTTACGAAATTATACCTAATCTTTGAGTTAGAAAAGCAGAAATTGGGAATTATTTAGACTAAAATTAAAGGAATGGATGTTGATGGATAATCACAAACTGGAATATGTCAACTTTTACTCAATACTATTTCAAAACCACTTCAATTTTTTTCTCCAACTACTATAAAATTTAATAAGACCCCCCAAAATTAATGTAAGTAGAAATTTGTACTTGCCAAAGAGTGCTGTGTGGAATCACTCATATATTTTGGGTAATTACAAGTCAACATTGATGTAGGAAAACGGGTCAATTTGACCCGAGGACAACATGAGGGTTAAAGGCTAAGACAAGCTAAAGCCAACTTCTTCATTGATACTAATATTAAGAAGCAAGAGGAAAAAGATATGGCAAACCATCAACAAGCTGATTCTTTAAAATCAACAAACATGGTTGCCCGGGTAGCTCAGTTGGTAGAGCAGGCATCCATATATAGTAAATGCAAATAAGTATTTGAACACCTGAGAAAATCAATGTTAATATTTGGTACAGTAGCCTTTGTTTGCAATTACAGAGGTCAAACGTTTCCTGTAGTTTTTCACCAGGTTTGCATACACTGCAGAAGGGATTTTGGCCCACTCCTCCACACAGATCTTCTCTAGATCAGTCAGGTTTCTGGGCTGTTGCTGAGAAACACGGAGTTTGAGCTCCCTCCAAAGATTCTCTATTGGGTTTAGGTCTGGAGACTGGCTAGGCCACGCCAGAACCTTGATCTGCTTCTTACAGAGCCCCTCCTTGGTTCTCCTGGCTGTGTACTTTGGGTCATTGTCCTGTTGGAAGACCCAGCCTCGACCCATCTTCAATGCTCTAACTGAGGGAAGGAGGTTGTTCCCCAAAATCTTGCAATACATGGCCCCGGTCCTCCTCTCCTTAATACAGTGCAGTCGCCCTGTCCCATGTGCAGAAAAAAAAAACCAATGCATGAATGAACCCCAATGCATGCAATGGTGTTCTTGAGATGGTACTCATCATTCTTCTTCCTCCAAACACATTAGTGGAATTATGACCAAAAAGTTCTATTTTGGTCTCATCTGACCACATGACTTTCTCCCATGACTCCTCTGGATCATCCAAATGGTCATTGGCAAACTTAAGACGGGCCTTGACATGTGCTGGTTTAAGCAGGGGAACCTTCCGTGCCATGCATGATTTCTAACCATGACATCTTAGTGTATTACCAACAGTAACCTTGGAAACGGTGGTCCCAGCTCTTTTCAGGTCATTGACCAGCTCCTCCCGTGTAGTTCTGGGCTGATTTCTCACCTTTCTTGGGATCATTGAGACCCCCCGAGGTGAGATCTTGCATGGAGCCCCAGTCCGAGGGAGATTGACAGTCATGTTAAGCTTCTTCCATTTTCTAATGATTGTTCCAACAGTGGACCTTTTTTCACCGAGCTGCTTGGACATTTCCCCGTAGCCCTTTCCAGCCTTGTGGAGGTGTACAATTTTGTCTCTAGTGTCTTTGGACAGCTCTTTGGTCTTGGCCATGTTAGTAGTTGGATTCTTACTGATTGTATGATTGTATGGGGTGGACAGGTGTCTTTATGCAGCTAACAACCTCAAACATGTCCATCTAATTTAGAATAATAAATGGAGTGGAGGTGGACATTTTGAAGGCAGACTAACAGGTCTTTGAGGGTCAGAATTCTAGCTGATAGACAGGTGTTCAAATACTTATTTGCAGCTGTATCATACAAATAAATAGTTAAAAAATCATACATTGTGATTTCTGGATTTTTTTTTTTAAATTATGTCTCTCATAGTGGACATGCACCTACGATGATAATTTCAGACCCCTCCATGATTTCTAAGTGGGAGAACTTGCAAAATAGCAGGGTGTTCAAATTCTTATTTTCCTCACTGTAGGTCCCATGAGGTCGACCAGAAGGAGAGGGGCTTCACCTCTCTATTGTCTTCAATTCCAGGAAGTATGATCATGTGTCTTCAATCCAGTTTAATTCAATTCAATTTTATTTAAAGTGTCAAATCACAACAGGGGTTATCTCAGAACACTTCACAGATGGAGTAGGTCTAGACCACACTATAATTTACAACACAACATGACCCAACAATTTCCAACGAGCAAGCATTTGTTGTGACAGTGGTGAGGAAAACGTCCTTTTTATATGCAGAAACCTTCGGACAGACCCTGGCTCTTGGTGGTCAGCCATCTGCCGCTGGCGGTTGGGACACAGAGATACAATAAAGATAATAGAACCATGACTTGAACTAACAGTTGTAGTAGTGGAGGGCAAAGCAGGGCATCGAGCAGGACCATGGCAACAGCTGCCACCCCAAATCATCGAAAACTGGTCGCAAGGATTTGCTCCCATTCAGCCAATAGAGCATTAGTGAGGTCAGGGAACTGATGTTGGGTGACAAACCCTGGCTCATGGTTTGCATTCTTAGTTAATCTCAAAGGGGTTGGATGGGGTTAAAGTCAGGGCTCTCTTTCCTGCATGGGTTTGTGTGAGTCATTATAAGCTGCTGTTGTCCAGACATACTGGCTGATAAAAAACACAAACTTACAGTTTGATGTCAAGTCATTTAGGAAACTACTGACATCAGCTTCAACTCCTCAGATAAGAAAGTGGTCAGGTCCAGGGGTGGCTTGCCATTTCTTTCTTCAAGGAAAATACTAAATCCAGCTCCAATCAAGTGTTCCCAGGAAAAAAAAAAACATTACTTTCTTATGTCATGGAATCATCATTATGGCCATAATTTATTATGAAAAATAAATTATTATAAAATTATTACTGTAGCTCAGTAGCAATCAACTTCTTTTACACACTTTTCACAATGAATTGTGAGTATACATTTTGTTTCTTTCTTTAGGTCATGAACTAGCCTAAACGACAGCAGATTACATAACTCACATCAGTACAATTGTAAGTACACATGTTCAATTGTCTTCCCAAACATGCTACATAGAGTATTAATATCAATACTAACAGTGCACAATGATACACCCACACTGCACGTGTACAGCATATAACACAGGAAGTGTACAAAATAAATCAAGCAAGCATTAAAGTACAATTATTTAACTATGATTCATAGTCCTAATCTTGTATTTGGCTTTTAATGCAAAAACGCATATTATAACTACAGCATTAACACCCTTACTTTTACATATTGGCAAAGAAAACATTCACTCTCAAGACACACCGTCTAAAATCAGCCACATTAGCCATGTATAGGCAGGCAACGCCTGTGGCTAAAAGGTAACCTTAGCCATGGAACTCACTGAAACAACGCCTAGTAAACAGGTTGCTCTTCATTTCTCAAACAAATATATCAAAACAAATAATACAACTATTGGTTCACTCCCACCTTTAGTTCAACCAGTTTTGAATCAATTATCTCACCGTGTGGTTTATTTCAGGCATTTCAACCAGTTCACACATTCACACGCCACACCTTGTATGACGCGCCTTATTGGCTGCTTCTAATTATTAGGCTTTTTAAAAAATAAAACTTTGCATACTCAGCTGCCGTTATGGGAGCTTGCCTATGTTCTCACATCCCTATGTGCGCACATTTCTAAGATTTTTTCAATATTAGGCCCTATGTTCCCCCTAACCCTAACCTTGACCAATCGGCTATCCTAACCTTAACCCTCATGTTGTCCTTGGATCAATGTTCTTATTGATTACCCAATTGTAATTACCCAAAATAACATGATTGATTCCACACAAATGTAATGGGAAAATTACATTTATGCAATGATTTTCATATTAATTATTCTCCAATGCCTCTCAGAGTATGTGACTTCTGAATCTGTCCTCAGTGTGTTCTCCTTGCAGGAGACAACTAAATTTGTTATGACCTTTGCATTTCTCCCCTGAGGACAAATGCCACAGAAAACAGGTGTCTTGGGAGATATGTTTATGCTACGAGGTCCTACGTCAGAGCCATGGACCTACCTAAAGACAAAATGTTCCTTTCTCAGATAAGCTAGAATGACCTTGTAAATAAAACTTGACCCACATGGAACAGATGCAAGGACATAATAGATCCAACTGTCTGCCTGAGATCTATTAATTGTTATGTTTAAGATTACTGGTTTCCAGAGAAGGTATTCTTTTCTCTGGGGCCACGGGGTATAAAGAAGTGTATTACTGATTGTATTCACACAGAACCTGTTGTCACTCTGTAACTTTGTGCATTGTGAAAACTGTTCTTATCATTTTGATTATTCTCTGCAGAAAACAATTAAACCTTCACCAAAGACCAAACCTTGATTCAGTTTGCAGCCTGTCTTTATTCTGTTTCAACTGAGTCTCACATTCCTCTCTCGCTGGACAAGAAACTTCCACCACACAACGCTCTTTGGCAAGTACAGATCTCTACTTTCATTCATTTTGGGGCGTCTTATTCAATTTTATAGCATTTGAAAAACAAATTGAAGTGGTTTTGAAATAGTATTGAGTAAAAGTTGACATATTCCAGTCTGTGATTATCCATCAACATACATTCCTTTAATTTTAGTCTAAATAATTCCCTAATTTCTGCTTTTCTGACTCAAACATAAGATATAATTTCCTATAAATGAGGTTTATTGACCATAAATTCCAAAAATAACTGTAAAACTAGAGTTAATAAGTTAGTGTTACGGAGTGTTGAAATTGTCAAAAAAGTGACAAAAATTCAAAAAAGCTTCAAAAGTGTTGAAAAAAGGGAAATACACATAAGACACACAAAACATTGATAAAAAGCATCAACAAAAGTGTTGATTTTCAATTTCGACAGGAAGACATCACAAGGGTTAACCCCTTGATGTTAAATGCCTAGCCCCAACCAATCGGCTATACTAATCTATATAAAAAGCCTATATGGTCGGAAAAATGGGATGTTGGAGCAAAAAAAAAATAGTTTTTTCAAAACAAAAGGACGTTGGAATAGTGGACTGAAAGACCAAAGGGAATTTTTCAGGTTATTGAGAGGTTGGAACAATGGACTGTCGGAGAAATGGGCAGTGCCTGACCTTTAATGCGCTTGCATAACTGCAATGTGAAACCAAAACAACACCTAATGCAACCTTGATCCGAAGCCACTTAGTCTAACTTCATCTGTGTAAGTTAAGTTAAAGCATTTTGACAGTATACCACCTGTGTTATAGTGTAATGTGGAGAAATCAGACAGCAAGGCAGTTTTACAGTATGTTTGTATGTGTCTTTGCTTGCTAACACATAGCTAACATTACCTTGCTAACAGCATGCTTGTCCTCTCTGGTAATTGCTAAAATAATCCTAACATGCTGAAATCTAATGTGTTTTTGCTAGCTACAGGCATTTTGATATCATTTTGTCTTAGTCCTCAGTTGCAGTGCATTGTTTTTCCCTCTGGTGGGTGGCAGGGGTGCCGGTAACACGTTACTAAGTAAGTTACTAAGTAACGCGTTAAGTAATGCTCGTAATTTCGTTCATGCTTTACATTTCTGTTTTGCTGAATGACAATAAAAAGGAAAATGTTAAACACAGTACTTTTACTTCAGAAAAAAGCCCCGCCCACCAGTGTTGCCAGAGTTACATTGAAAAAGTAACTTAGTTACTTTACTGATTACTTGATTTTAAAAGTAACAAAGTTAAATTACAAATTACATAATTTTACATTCAGCCGCTGCTGACAACACCCCCCGTGCTGCGACTCCAAATGTTCCTTCAAATTTGACACCTCCAGTGCTATGCCCCTGATGCCCACTCATTGCTTCAAACGTGTGATCAATATTTCATGATCCACTGTGTCAAATGCAGCCGTTAAATCCAAAAGCACAAGGATAACAATCACCAGAATCAGTAACTAAAAATATATCATTAAAAACTCTTAAAAGAGCTGATTCTGTGCTGTGCAATGTTTTAAAACCGGATTGGAAAACCTCTAGAATATGATGTTCTTCAAGAAAGGCCATTAAATGACTTTGTACAATCTTCTCTAGGATTTTTGAAAGGAAAGGCATTTCGGAGCTATGCCTGAAATTTTCAAGGACTGCAGGTTTTTTTTAATTAGGGGTTGTACTACTACATGTTAAAAATGTTCAGGGGACACACCTGAGGACAGACGGCTATTATTGACTGCAATAACAGATGGTCCTAAAGAGGGGAAAACCTCCTTAAATAGTCAAGGAGGGACCGCATCATTTTGAGAACCTGAGGGCTTCAAATGACCAATAATGCCCTGTAAAAAGGAAAGAGTCACAGGCTGAAACTGGTCAAACACAGCAGAGCAGGGGACAGAGATTGAGGGGTCATAAACTGAAGGTGAGATTTGAGCCCCAATTAAAGTCACCTTTTCAATAAAGAAGTGAAGGAAGTTTTCCCACATAGCAGTGGACATACAGGCAGTCTGCGGGGTAATTAGAAGTGAGTCAATAAACAAACCACGAGGTTTGTGACAGTTTGACAGGATAATAGCTGAGAAATGTTTTCTTTTAGAATGTTTCCTGATAACAATGCCAGCAGTCCCTTAACCCTTGTATTGTCTTTCCCTCAACATGAAAAAAAACACTTTTGTTGTCCCCATCTCAATGTTGTGTTGCCTTTCAAAATAAAAACTATTACTTTTTTGGTTTTTTTTCAACATTTGTATCATTTTTTTTTACGCCTAATGTCTATGTCCCTTTGTTGATGTTTTGTCACTTTTTCGACATTTTAGCCACTTCCAGTGTTTTTTTTCATAGTTTTTGTTACTTTTTCCAATTTTTTTTACAAACACTGGTGCCTGTCCTGCCACCAAAGCTAGACTATGACCTGTTATTATTACCCTACTTTTTTGAAACAAATGGTGTGAAGCCACAGAGGATGGGGAGGAGGCACCCTCTAGACCATGATGAATGGTAGAAAAGTTAATACCCTGCTGTTTAAAAGAACTCGTAAAAAATATTAAGTCTACCAGAGTTTTGCTGATCTTAATAAGTGTGAAGCCTCCAATTCTCACTCAACTACCCATCTGTCAGCTTAATAGTTAGGTCTTCCTGAAAGAATTTACGCTGAGCTACATTTGTGGTATGCTTGTGATGCTCTGTTGCCTGAAGGAACAATAGGTCCTGTGCTTCTTTTATCTCAGTAAAAGCAAAAATAACGAAACATTCAGCATTTAGAAAAACATATTGAGCAAATAGGGTGATGCAACGTTTACTATATTATCGCAAGAATACATTCAGCTCAAAGCTGGGCGCTCTTGCAATATCTTCCATGACGAGAATACAAAATCTTAGCAATAAAAACCTAAACTGGAAAACAGATTCACCAATGATGTGTCAGCACTGAATGTGACTTTTTACAGATTAAAGAAAGCCACGAAGCTGGAGCAATTAGTCATCGGTGCCAAATTTGTTTTTTTTGCTTTTGTTTTCTCACAAATGTGGCACTAAAAATCTAATAGAAATTCCACTGGCTTTAGTCTAAGGGATACAGATGGGATGTGTTGCCCTACACAGTTTAGGCCTGTTACTTTTTTAGGTTACAGGGTTTCTTCATTCAAGCTCACAGATGGGCCTGAGGTTGATGGGCACTGCTGGGCTCTCACAGCTGGGGGCAGTAGCTCAGTCTGTAGAGAGTAGGGTTGGGAGCCGGTGGGTTGCTGGTTCAAGTCCCCATATGAACTAAAGTATGGTGGTGAACTGGTAGCTCCAACATCTCTCCATTTAGTGGATGGTACTAAGCACGTGTCTGTAACAATAATGTGTAATAACAACAGAGTGTAAAATGTAATTTCCCTTGCGGGAATAAAGTATACTAACATAATATATATTATTATGTTCAGATAGTTGGCATCGGCGCCTTTCCCTTTCCTCCCACGCACAACCCTGCGGAAAATTACTTTTTTGGTCTGACGGCCCGTAAAGAGGCCAAATGAAGTTTGGGACAGTGCACAAGCTTTGTTGTTGAAGAGGCTTTGGACAAGCTGAAAGAAGGGGAAACAGTTCCTCTTATCTCCTGCAGGGGATGGAGTGGCAAGTCTGCAGGCAGAAAGAAAGTGAGTGCAGACACACATGCTACTACTGTATACTACTGTGAAGTCTCAGACCTCGCTGTGTGTCTGTGAACCCGCCTTGGGGGGAGGCAAAGGGTGACCAGCCGTTTGACACATTCAACCTGTGTTCTCAGTGAAATGAGGTCAGCCCGTTCACCTGAACACACACTGCCTCCCTCTCCCTTTCATGCACATTGATACACACTGCGCTGCAGGCTAATAGAGCTGGTTTTTCTCTTTGTCTGCCTCTTCATCACAAGGAATCTTTGCCTCAGCTGAAGAATCTCAAAGTGTATTCTTAACCCTCCTGTTGTCCTCGGTAGTTGACCCGTTTACAAAAACTTTCTATACCAGAACTGTGACAAAAGAATGGTGAAAAAAATGACAAATGTTGAAAAAAATAAACAAAATCATTATTTTCAAATGTTGAAAAAGTGACCCCAAAAAAAAAAAAATTGTAAAAAGCGATAAAAATTGTCTAAAACATAATTAAAAAAATGTAAAAAAAAGCGACCACAAATTTATTAAAACCTAATTAAAAAAAACTTTACAAAAACGACTAAAAAATGACTAAAACATGACTAAAAAACGTCAAAGTGAGAAAAAAATTTGAATAAAATTGACAAAAACGTTAAGAAAATTGTAAAAAAAGCAAAATGTTGAATTTTCAACCCAGAAAAACACAACGTTGCATGGTCGGCGGAAAGACTGTTGTTTGCTTGTTTGTTGTGTGTTTACTTGTGTGTGTGTTTTTTTTGCTTTTATTGTAGAAAATGCTGCTGTAATAAGGGAATTTCCCCGCTGTGGGATGAATAAAGTATAATCTAATCCAAGACAACACAAGGGTTAAATGTACATACAAAATATTGTCATTACTATCAATAATCTACAGACTCATATGGTTGAAACTGCACAGACTCAGGCAGATAATAGAGGAGCACTCAGTCAAGTCAAAGTTAAAAAGACAAAGCACATGGGCTTTTTTAACAGTGCCTTACACCATATGCAAATGATTTCTTATTCTATGATTCATTTATTCATTAATTTCACAACTTTTATCCACAATGTCCTTTATTAAGTTGCGTAGTGGCCATGCCAAGCCAACCCCTTATTTGTTCATCGCAGCAAACGTTTTTATCTTTGTTCATGTAGTTATTTAACCAAGAAAATCTATTGCCAATGTACTCTGTCTTGTCTGGATGTTAGAAGAACAAAAGGTAAATCAACTTAGTTGGCCTGGCGTTGCAACAAATTGCACCTGGTGTTCAATAGACCAGTCAGCATTAATGGTTGACTCATGAGGCAAAATTAATTTACAGCTGAATAGAGGTGCACCAAATAGATTTTTGTCTTTGTAATTCTGAAATGTTGTTAATTAATTTTCCACTTTTTTTCTCTAATTGTCTTTGGCTTAAATTGGAAAGAGAAAAGGGGCATATAAAGGCACGAAGCACC
The DNA here is from genome assembly GCA_013375575.1 of Percina caprodes. Classification (NCBI taxonomy): domain Eukaryota; kingdom Metazoa; phylum Chordata; class Actinopteri; order Perciformes; family Percidae; genus Percina; species Percina caprodes. Next base: position 18,557 of record JABXJD010001016.1, read on the forward strand.
ATGAAGCAGAGCTATTTTCATTTCGACGCCCGTGTTAATCAATCTGTCCGGCAGCAATCGCTTCGGCGTATGTGTCAAGCCACAGGCCACAGAACAGCTGGATACTTTTCAAAATAAAACACAGGGTTATGGTGATTTTTGCTGTCTTGACTTCTCAGTTGTGTCTACAGCTAAACATGAGCTTAGGCACACGGAGAGAGAGATGGACGGACAGACGGAGTAACACACACACACACACATTCACTGGGAGAGAGAGAGAAAAGCATTCTGTAGAGTGGAGAGAGGGATTGCGTTGTGACTGGCGCATTGAACTGCCCATCTGGCATGATCGTGATCAGGCACAAATCTACGCTTCAGGGCTATTCGCGATGCTTCAGCGTGCAATGTGTTCCCGGCATAATGGCAAAAACGTAGCAGATTACCATGTTACTGCTAACTGTGGGTACAACATATTTTACCCATCATAGCTACAATAAATGCATATAAATCATGTATCTGTTTACTGGTTTACTGATCCATCGTTTACCTCTTTGGGCTTTTGCAGGGACTACAATGAGCTCCTTTTTACACTCACGACTGGTCTAGACCAAAGGTAGCCTGCGGCATCACTTGCATAGTTATGCATCACTCAGTGTGTGTAGTGCTGTTTTCCTTTCCTTGCTTTTCTTCTTTCAGTGGTGCCTGGAGAGTGGCATTGAAAATGTCTTCGAAGGCAGCTGTTAATCGCATGTGACATGATGATGTCTTGTGATTGTTTGTAACCTGACAGTAGATACAAACTACGAACCATGCTTCAGCCTCTGCACTGGTGCATATAAAGCCGCTGACATACAGCAGACCTGAAGTCGACTAACCAGTATTGAAACCCAAGATGGAACAGTCATTGGCTGTTATCCAAGGCAGCCTTGTGACTCATGAATATCCAAAGCCATCAATGTTGTGACTAGAGGTGGGATTTTGGCAGTGACAATACTATCGGGTGCCAAATCTTTTCTGCCAAAGAAACACCCTGTTTTCTTAACCTTCAAGTGCATATACATACGTAAATACAGTTCTTTCCTGATCATTTTGACAGTGATCATTTCTCTATCATCCCTAATTCATCATATTATTCCTACTATACACTAGAAGACTTTGAAAAGAATAAAGTCTGATCCCACATCTAACGTTAAAGACTGGGGATCTTGCAAGGTCACACATTGCAAGACAACAACTAGATTTGTATTGAAAAATGTAACCAAGCTAGCCAGCTGGCGTTAGCTGGTAAGTTATGGGTAAGTTCGCCGATTCTGTGTTCTGCTGTACATGAAGATGAATGGCAGAAGGATTGAAAATGGGCAACTTTCCCTCTTTAGCGATTAGCTTAGCGTTGCGCCATAGCAGCTGTCACTGCCCAATGTGAGTCGGGTGCAGATTTGAGTTGTGCATGCTCAGATCCAAACGGATTACGGCATAACTGTCATACTGAAATTTGTGAAATCCATTAAATAATAAACTTTTCTCATTACAAACAATAACAGAAGATGGAAATCATTTCAAATCATCTGATTGTTTGATTGCTAACGTTAGCTCAAAACACCATTCAAGAGACAGCCTTTGTTGTGTTTGATGCTAACTTGTAGCCAGCAGTGAACCAACTTTGTTAAGTAGGTCCATTTTTACTCAAATCTGCACTCGCTTCACATTGAGAAGTGACATCAGCCATCAGCAACACTGGCTCTAGCTATTTACTGCTTCCTGTTTGTTGCTGGAGGGAGCTCACCCATTGGTTGTTGACAATGTTCACATGATTTAACTTCACTACCAAGACTTAAAACTTAGGATAATATCAAACACATTTGATTTTGAAGAAACGTCTACATGGGAAAAAGACTCAAAACTAAGTTTGACAACTTTACACCAAACAATTGAGATGACGTAGCGTTCCACACCTCCATCCATTTCATCCCAACATTGCAAAAATAGTCTGCAAGTGGAAACTCTTGAAAAGTTGTGTTGTGTAAGGTCAGCAATAGTGGTATTAAACTCAGAAGGGTACTCCACTGCTGTAGTATTGCACTTTAAAGAGTAAGTTGACTTAGAAGAGACCAATTTTGGAAAAGGAGAGTCAAATTTCAAGCAGCACAGGCCGGAATATCCTGACTTTTAGCATTGTTCAAACATGCTTGATCCTACATTTCCCATTATGAAGAGTTGGTCTAATGAAAGATGAATATCTTTCATTAGACCCACCCATCCTTGTAAATCCGTTGCCTCTGAAACTGAGATAACCAAGGTGACATCATGAGGGTTAATAGCAGATTTTACTGTATAAATCTCCTAATGAAATAAAAGTCAATAAGGCACCCAGTCCGGACAGAATCCCTACCAGGATATTGAGAGACAAAGAGTAACCTAACCCACTATCTGAAATCAGCTGGTCAACGGAACAATCCAGGCATTTAAATGTGAACTGAAATCCTGACAAAACACTTGATTAGCATACTTTACAAATGGTGCTTTATTGCTTGTTTTATTGTATTTGTCTCCCTCAAAAGCAGGATTGATTGAGTGTAGTATCCTGGAGATAAAAGGAACGACCATCATGTGTAAAATTGGTGAAGCGTCCCTTTAACTGTATGCCTGAAATTGCTTGTCTCCTTATGTGCAGAATATCTAGTACCGTATATCAAAATGGAGTACTGTCCTGCTTGTACACCTCTCTAGTGAACATTTGAACCATACAGCAATAATATTTATGTAATGGCTTTCTTCTCTGTCTCTGTCATACACACATACTGTACACAAACTTGTGTTGAAATATCTCTTTAGGTCAATGAAGCAGGATCAGGATGGGACATTCATGTGTGTATCCACACCAAACAGGCTGGAAATATGGGTGGAAAGAGAGAGAGAGAGAGAGAGATATTTGGTGAGTAAGAATAGGAATGACAAAGAGAAGAGGATGGGATTTCCTAATTCGTATACGTGTATTTTTTAAAAAACCTTTTGTTTTCTGAATTACATCAAATCCCCCGGCCTATTCTTTTCCAGGCTTAATAATGTGCTACTGGTTTTGGTAAATCTCTGTAATTTATGTTTTGTTTTGGAAAAAATGCATATTGATGCTGTTAATGGCACATGACAATCATCCCTGTCGTGCTGCTCTAAGAGTAGACCTAGTGGGCAGTGTGAGTCATACCATAGGCCCATTGGTGCAGCTTCATCTCCAGGCCTATTGAGCTTTGTGGTGAGTCACTGAGTGAATCATTTAGAATAGAAAGGCTTAGCAGAACACTGCTATTCCGGAGGATGCTATAATCTCTAGTTGTATTATTGAACTGCAAATGAGAACTGAAAATGCTTCCCCAAATATTTCATTACCTTGTTTCAACAACCAGCCATGGTGTGGTACAAGTTATTTTTGTGACTTTGACATTCTCCACATATGTATGTCACAACTCCAGCCAAGTCCTAGTTATTTATTGTTATACTTGTGTTTGCGTCATAGGGTTTGTTACGTAGACCACTTGAGAAAGCCGTCATTGGAAACTATTTGGCAAAGGATAAGTACTTGAAAAAAACACCTGGTAGGTAACCATCTGTGTATCATGTTTGCCATTGTTGTCTTGAAGGAAGAGTAGCAGCCGTCACACACACCTAAACCACACCCGTAGCTCTCAGTAGCTCCTCCAAGGATGCTGATTGATAGTGATGGTCAAATGAAGCTTCGCGAACCACTGTCTTTATTTTCTGAGCTCACTAGATCACTCATTGCTCAACAAAGGGTTGAAAACACACTGAAATGCCATTTCTTTAACCCTTGTGTAGTCTTCCAGCTTAAAAAACTGACAAAAGTTTTTTAGTTTTCACTAAGACCACCTTATTCACACTAAGAAAAAGGTTAGCCCTCCTTTGACCCCTTTAAAAAATGTCTACATTTGAAATATGGGTTTCTTTTTAACCAAATTACCACAAAAAATGGATTGGATTCCATACAACGCTCTTTTTTTAAATCCAACTGATCACTAAATTCCTGACGAAACTCATCTGTATGGTCCTCTGATCATAACTAGAAGTCAAAATAATTCATAATTTCTGCTTTTTTTAACTCAAATATTAGGTATAATTCTATATAAATGAGGGTTATTGACCATGAATTCCAAAAAGTAGGGTAAAACTAGTGGGAGTAAGGTGGTGTTAGTGAAAACTATAAAAAGTCTGAAAAAGGGACAAAAATTGTCAATTTTTTGTCCGTTTTTTTAACCCGGGAGGACAACACAAGGGTTAAAGGAATGGCAATTCAGTGTGTTTTCAACCTGTTGTTGAGCAATGAGCGATCTAGAGAGCTCAGAAAATAAAAACAGTGGTTCCAGTGGAACCTAGTTCTGGAGAGTTTACTCCCCTGAGTCCTCGTGTTTTCTTTTCGCCCAGCATATTTCCTTGGATTAGGATGGCACCAAGATTTTGTTAGCAGCAGCCATGGTCCGCTACATCGTTATGTCCACCTATGCTCTGCTATGCTACGCTACACCCTGTGACGCCCTGCAGTGCCCTTCTATGACATAAACTCAGTGACGGACTGGTAATCTCGAATTTGTGCAGATGCCACAGGGGCCACAAGCTGTAGTGGTCCATTTGGGTCGGCTAGCCAATCAGAGAACAGTGTGATTGTCACATCCGCAGCCGCTTAATTATGAATGGCAGCCCATATCATTTCTCTTGGCCCACTTTCAAGGGTCAATAATAATTTTCTTTTGCCCACTGATAGCCGTACATCTTTAAGTCATTCACGCCTATCATAAAAGTAATCTGATCAGTATTTATACCACATAAGAGTCTCTCGATATCACAGTCATGGTTACCCTCTACAGTCGCATACTTTTTACATCAGTCTGCAATTCTGAATTGTTTTGTAGTGAAAGCACTTATTCAGATCAGATGTTAAAAAACATGCATGGTTTGAAATAAAACATCTCTACCTGCATTTTTTTTTTTATTTGATTATTTGAAATTAAAATGAAGCAATGCCTTCCAGGAATTTCATGACAGAATCGAATAGACTGGGTCAGCGTGGTTGTTGGAAGTTGCAGATTGGAAGTTGGATGCTATAGGTCATTGACAGGTTATTGACAAAAATAAATGAATCGGGGCATCAAGCGACACAAGGGGGGGGGGTAACTGTTGGATAACGGTGAAAAATGCTATTCTCTCTAGTTGTATTATTGAGCTGCAAATGAGAGCTGAAAATGCTTCCCCAAATATTTCATCACCCTGTTGCAACAAACAGCAATGGTAGTGACAAGTCAAATATTTACAGTTCTGTGGCACAAGTTATTTTTGTGACTTCAATGTTCTCCACCTATGCCTGTCACAACTCCAGCCAAGTCCTAGTTAGGGCCCGAGCGCCGACAGCGGCGAAGGCCCTATTGAAACTGAAGGAATTATTAGGGCCCGAGCGCCGACAGCGGCGAAGGCCCTATTGAAACTGAAGGAATTATTAGGCCCGCCGACAGCGGCGAAGGCCCTATTGAAACTGAAGGAATTATTATTATTAGGGCCCGCCGACAGCGGCGAAGGCCCTATTGAAACTGAAGGAATTATTAGGGCCCGGCGCCGACAGCGGCGAAGGCCCTATTGGAACTGAAGGAATTATTATTATTATTAGGGCCCGGGCGCCGACAGCGGCGAAGGCCCTATTGAAACTGAAGGAATTATTATTATTAGGGCCCGAGCGCCGACAGCGGCGAAGGCCCTATTGAAACTGAAGGAATTATTATTATTATTATTATTAGGGCCCGAGCGCCGACAGCGGCGAAGGCCCTATTGAAACTGAAGGAATTATTATTAGGGCCCGAGCGCCGACAGCGCGGCGAAGGCCCTATTGAAACTGAAGGAATTATTAGGGCCCGAGCGCCGACAGCGGCGAAGGCCCTATTGAAACTGAAGGAATTATTATTATTATTATTATTATTTTTTTCCCGGCAAATGAATTGCCTTTTTGGGGGACTTATCATATTCAAAAACTCACCATATTTGGCGGTCGCATCAAGTCTGGTGAAAATTTACGTATTTTAATGGTTTCAAGAATGGGCGCACAAAAATGGCTCGCTAGCGCCCCCTACAATAATTTGAAAATTCAGCCCCTGCACTACATTTAACGTAGAGCCACGAAACTTGGTAGACATATGTAGCATGGCAGGGCGGACATAAAACTCCATTGTAGCCCCCCCCTAACCCAAACAGGAAGTCCGCCATTTTGTATTGAATGTTCGAAATTGGTGCGATTTTGGCCATTTCCACGTGTCGTACTTTAACGAACTCCTCCTAGAGCTTTCATCCAATCAGCTTCAAACTTGGTGTGTGTCATCTTAACATGTTAACGATGAAAAGTTATTAAAAGAAAAACTTTTCGTCATAGGGCGTGGCCGTGGCGGGGCGGCCATTTTGTGCGATTTGCCACCAAAACAGGAAGTGGGTGTAACTCGAGCGTACAGTGTCCGATTGGTTCGAAACTTGTCAGGATTCATCAGAGTCCGCCCCTGACGACATATACACGCCGCTATTGGCTCAAAGTCATAGCGCCCCCTAGTGGCAACAGGAAGTAGGCCTAAAAGACAAGGTGCTATACTTTAACGAACTCCTCCTAGAGCTTTCATCTGATCATCTTCAAACTTGGTGTGTGTCATCTTAAGATGTTGACGATGAAAAGTTATTAAAAGAAAAACTTTTCGTCACACGGTGTGGGCGTGGCATGGCGGCCATTTTGAGTGTTTTGTGATGATGGAGAAAGTGGCTGTAACTACAGCGTACGTCGTCGTATCTGCTTGAAATTTCCCACAATCACCAAGAGTCCAGGCCTGAGGACACCTACAGGCCAATATGGACTTTTGGAGACAGCGCCACCATCTGGCAGCAGGAAATATGCCTTATATGACAAACATCATCCGATTTACATGAAACTTAGAATGTGTGGTCTACATGTGATACTGAGGCGGCCCCTATAATTTGACCACGCCCAGTCACTCAGGCCACGCCCCTTTCATAACATTTGAACCGTTTAAGGTATAGCTTTGTGTGAGGTGTCAATGAACTCAGCAGAGACTTCCTTCTTCATTGGTGATGGTTTGGCCCGCCCCCTATGCGTAAGCCACGCCCACTTTCATAACATTTGAACCGTTTAAGGTATAGCTTTGTGTGAGGTGTCAATGAACTCAGCAGAGAATTCCTTTTTCATTGGTGATGTTTGACCCGCCCCCCTATGATGCGGCCACGCCCCTTTTCACATATATTGAACTGTATGACGTATAGTGTTGTGTGAGGTGTCATTGAACTCAGCAGAGACTTCATTTTATAATGGTGATGTTTGACCCGCCCCCCTATGATGCGGCCACGCCCCTTTTCACATATATTGAACTGTATGACGTATAGTGTTGTGTGAGGTGTCATTGAACTCAGCAGAGAGTTCCTTTTTGATTGGTGATGTTTGACCCGCCCCCCTATGATGCGGCCACGCCCCTTTCACAGATAATGAACTGTATGATGTATAGCCTTGTGTGAGGTGTTATAGAACTCAGCAGAGAGTTCCCTTTTCATTGGCGATGATTTCCGGTTTCTGAGTGACGCGCAAATGCACGGTCGCAAGGAGAGGCGTCCGCCAGTAACCCCGACTCGCGCAGGTTAGCGAGGGCCCGTTCATCGCTGCTTGCAGCTTTAATTATTATTCTTCTTTCTTTTATCCGGCAAATGAATTGCCTTTTTGGGGGACTTATCATATTCAAAAACTCACCATATTTGGCGGTTGCATCAAGTCTGGTGAAAATTTACGTATTTTAATGGTTTCGGGAATGGGCGCACAAAAATGGCTCGCTAGCGCCCCCTACAATATTAAGAAAATTGAGCCCCTGCAGTACGTTTAACGTAGACTCACGAAACTTGGTCCACATATGTAGCATGGCAGGACGGACATAAAACTCCATTGTAGCCCCCCCCTAAACCCAACAGGAAGTCCGCCATTTTGTATTGAATGTTCGAAATTAGTGCGATTTTGGCCATTTCCACGTGTCGTACTTTAACGAACTCCTCCTAGAGCTTTCATCCAATCAGCTTCAAACTTGGTGTGTGTCATCTTAAGATGTTAACGATGAAAAGTTATTAAAGAAAAACTTTTCGTCATAGGGCGTGGCCGTGGCAGGGCGGCCATTTTGTGCGATTCGCCACCAAAACAGGAAGTGGGTGTAACTCGAGCGTACAGTGTCCGATTGGTACGAAACTTTTCAGGATTCATCAGAGTCCGCCCCTGACGACATCTACACGCCGCTATTGGCTCAAAGTCATAGCGCCCCCTAGTGGCAACAGGAAGTAGGCCTAAAAGACAAGGTGCTATACTTTAACGAACTCCTCCTAGAGATTTCATCCGATCAACTTCAAACTTGGTGTGTGTCATCTTAAGATGTTAACGATGAAAATTTATTAAAAGAAAAACTTTTCGTCCAACGGTGTGGGCGTGGCATGGCGGCCATTTTGAGTGTTTAGCGATGAAGGAGAAAGTGGCTGTAACTACAGCGTACGTTGTCGTATCTGCTTGAAATTTCCCACAATCACCAAGAGTCCCGGCCTGAGGACACCTACAGGCCAATATGGACTTTTGGAGACAGCGCCACCATCTGGCAACAGGAAATATGCCTTATATGACAAACATCATCCGATTTACATGAAACTTAGAATGTGTGGTCTACATGTGATACTGAGGCGGCCCCTATATTTTGACCACGCCCAGTCACTCAGGCCACGCCCCTTTCATAACATTTGAACCGTTTAAGGTATAGCTTTGTGTGAGGTGTCAATGAACTCAGCAGAGACTTCCTTCTTTATTGGTGATGGTTTGGCCCGCCCCTATGCGTAAGCCACGCCCACTTTTATAACATTTGAACCGTTTAAGGTACAGCTTTGTGTGAGGTGTCAATGAACTCAGCAGATAATTCCTTTTTCATTGGTGATGTTTGACCCGCCCCCCTATGATGCGGCCACGCCCCTTTTCAAATATATTGAACCGTATGACGTATAGTGTTGTGTGAGGTGTCATTGAACTCAGCAGAGAGTTCCTTCTTCATTGGTGATGTTTGACCCGCCCCCCCATGATGCGGCCACGCCCCCTTTCACAGATAATGAACCGTATGACGTAGAGTCTTGTGTGAGGTGTCATTGAACTCAGCAGGAGTTCCCTTTTCATTTGGGACGACGTTCAGTGTCTGAGTGACGCGCAAAGGCACGGCCGCAAGGAGAGGCGTCCGCCAGTATCCCCGACTCGCGCAGGTTAGCGAGGGCCCGTTCATCGCTGCTTGCAGCTTTAATTAGGGCCCGAGCGCCGACAGCGGCGAAGGCCCTATTGGAACTGAAGGAATTATTATTATTATTATTCTTTATTCTTTATTATTTTCCGGCAAATGAATTGCCTTTTTGAGGGACTTATCATATTCAAAAACTCACCATATTTGGCGGTCGCATCAAGTCTGGTGAAAATTTACGTATTTTAATGGTTTTGGGAATGGGCGCACAAAAATGGCTCGCTAGCGCCCCCTACAATTATTTGAAAATTCAGCCCCTGCAGTACGTTTAACGTAGAGCCACGAAACTTGGTACACATATGTAGCATGGCAGGGCGGACATAAAACTCCATTGTCGCCCCCCCCTAAACCCAACAGGAAGTCCGCCATTTTGTATTGAATGTTCGAAATTAGTGCGATTTTGGCCATTTCCACGTGTCGTACTTTAACGAACTCCTCCTAGAGCTTTCATCCAATCAGCTTCAAACTTGGTGTGTGTCATCTTAACATGTTAACGATGAAAAGTTATTAAAAGAAAAACTTTTCGTCATAGGGCGTGGCCGTGGCAGGGCGGCCATTTTGTGCGATCGCCACCAAAACAGGAAGTGGGTGTAACTCGAGCGTACAGTGTCCGATTGGTCGAAACTTTTCAGGATTCATCAGAGTCCGCCCCTGACGACATATACACGCTATTGGCTCAAAGTCATAGCGCCCCCTAGTGGCAACAGGAAGTAGGCCTAAAAGACAAGGTGCTATACTTTAACGAACTCCTCCTAGAGATTTCATCCGATCAACTTCAAACTTGGTGTGTGTCATCTTAAGATGTTAACGATGAAAAGTTATTAAAAGAAAAACTTTTCGTCCAACGGTGTGGGCGTGGCATGGCGGCCATTTTGAGTGTTTAGCGATGAAGGAGAAAGTGGCTGTAACTACAGCGTACGTTGTCGTATCTGCTTGAAATTTCCCCCAATCACCAAGAGTCCCGGCCTGAGGACACCTACAGGCCAATATGGACTTTTGGAGACAGCGCCACCATCTGGCAACAGGAAATATGCCTTATATGACAAACATCATCCGATTTACATGAAACTTAGAATGTGTGGTCTACATGTCATGCTGAGGCGGCCCCTATATTTTGACCACGCCCAGTCACTCAGGCCACGCCCCTTTCATAACATTTGAACCGTTTAAGGTATAGCTTTGTGTGAGGTGTCAATGAACTCAGCAGAGACTTCCTTCTTTATTGGTGATGGTTTGGCCCGCCCCTATGCGTAAGCCACGCCCACTTTCATAACATTTGAACCGTTTAAGGTACAGCTTTGTGTGGTGTCAATGAACTCAGCAGAGAATTCCTTTTCATTGGTGATGTTTGACCCGCCCCCCTATGATGCGGCCACGCCCCTTTTCAAATATATTGAACTGTATTACGTATAGTGTTGTGTGAGGTGTCATTGAACTCAGCAGAGAGTTCCTTCTTCATTGGTGATGTTTGACCCGCCCCCATGATGCGGCCACGCCCCTTTCACAGATAATGAACCGTATGACGTAGAGTCTTGTGTGAGGTGTCATTGAACTCAGCAGGAGTTCCCTTTTCATTTGGGACGATGTTCAGTGTCTGAGTGACGCAAATGCACGGCCGCAAGGAGGCGTCCGCCAGTATCCCGACTCGCGCAGGTTAGCGAGGCCCGTTCATCGCTGCTTGCAGCTTTAATTATTATTTTTATTCTTTTTCCGGCAAATGAATTGCCTTTTTGGGGACTTATCATATTCAAAAACTCACCATATTTGGCGGTCGCATCAAGTCTGGTGAAAATTTACGTATTTTAATGGTTTTGGGAATGGGCGCACAAAATGGCTCGCTAGCGCCCCTACAATAATTTGAAAATTCAGCCCCTGCAGTACGTTTAACGTAGACTCACGAAACTTGGTACACATATGTAGCATGGCAGGACGGACATAAAACTCCATTGTAGCCCCCTAAACCAAACAGGAAGTCCGCCATTTTGTATTGAATGTTCGAAATTAGTGCGATTTTGGCCATTTCCACGTGTCGTACTTTAACGAACTCCTCCTAGAGCTTTCATCCAATCAGCTTCAAACTTGGTGTGTGTCATCTTAAGATGTTAACGATGAAAAGTTATTAAAAGAAAAACTTTTCGTCATAGGGCGTGGCCGTGGCGGGCGGCCATTTTGTGCGATCGCCACCAAAACAGGAAGTGGGTGTAACTTGAGCGTACTTGTCCGATTGGATCGAAACTTGTCAGGATTCATCAGAGTCCGCCCCTGACGACATATACACACCGCTATTGGCTCAAAGTCATAGCGCCCCTAGTGGCAACAGGAAGTAGGCCTAAAAGACAAGGTGCTATACTTTAACGAACTCCTCCTAGAGCTTTCATCCGATCAACTTCAAACTTGGTGTGTGTCATCTTAAGATGTTGACGATGAAAAGTTATTAAAAGAAAAACTTTTCGTCACGGTGTGGGCGTGGCATGGCGGCCATTTTGAGTGTTTAGCGATGAAGGAGAAAGTGGCTGTAACTACAGCGTACGTTGTCGTATCTGCTTGAAATTTCCCACAATCACCAAGAGTCCGGCCTGAGGACACCTACAGGCCAATATGGACTTTTGGAGACAGCGCCACCATCTGGCAACAGGAAATATGCCTTATATGACAAACATCATCCGATTTACATGAAACTTAGAATGTGTGGTCTACATGTGATACTGAGGCGGCCCCTATATTTTGACCACGCCCAGTCACTCAGGCCACGCCCCTTTCATAACATTTGAACCGTTTAAGGTATAGCTTTGTGTGAGGTGTCAATGAACTCAGCAGAGACTTCCTTCTTTATTGGTGATGGTTTGGCCCGCCCCTATGCGTAAGCCACGCCCACTTTCATAACATTTGAACCGTTTAAGGTACAGCTTTGTGTGAGGTGTCAATGAACTCAGCAGAGAATTCCTTTTTCATTGGTGATGTTTGACCCGCCCCCCTATGATGCGGCCACGCCCCTTTTCACATATATTGAACTGTATGACGTATAGTGTTGTGTGAGGTGTCATTGAACTCAGCAGAGAGTTCCTTTTTCATTGGTGATGTTTGACCCGCCCCCCTATGATGCGGCCACGCCCCTTTCACAGATAATGACCTGTATGATTTATAGTCTTGTGTGAGGTGTCATTGAACTCAGCAGGAGTTCACTTTTCATTGCGACGATGTTCAGTGTCTGAGTGAGCGCAAATGCGGCCGCAGAGGCGTCCGCCAGTATCCCGACTCGCGCAGGTTAGCGAGGCCGTTCATCGCTGCTTGCAGCTTTAATTATTATTATTATTATTATTCTTTTATCCGTCAAATGAATTGCCTTTTTGGGGACTTATCATATTCAAAAACTCACCATATTTGGCGGTCGCATCAAGTCTGGTGAAAATTTACGTATTTTAATGGTTTTGGGAATGGGCGCACAAAAATGGCTCGCTAGCGCCCCTACAATAATTTGAAAATTCAGCCCCTGCAGTACGTTTAACGTAGAGTCACGAAACTTGGTACACATATGTAGCATGGCAGGACGGACATAAAACTCCATTGTAGCCCCCTAAACCCAACAGGAAGTCCGCCATTTTGTATTGAATGTTCGAAATTAGTGCGATTTTGGCCATTTCCACGTGTCGTACTTTAACGAACTCCTCCTAGAGCTTTCATCCAATCAGCTTCAAACTTGGTGTGTGTCATCTTAAGATGTTAACGATGAAAAGTTATTAAAGAAAAACTTTTCGTCATAGGGCGTGGCCGTGGCGGGGCGGCCATTTTGTGCGATTCGCCACCAAAACAGGAAGTGGGTGTAACTTGAGCGTACGTTGTCCGATTGGATCGAAACTTTTCAGGATTCATCAGAGTCCGCCCCTGACGACATATACACGCCGCTATTGGCTCAAAGTCATAGCGCCCCTAGTGGCAACAGGAAGTAGGCCTAAAAGACAAGGTGCTATACTTTAACGAACTCCTCCTAGAGCTTTCATCTGATCAACTTCAAACTTGGTGTGTGTCATCTTAAGATGTTGAAGATGAAAAGTTATTAAAAGAAAACTTTTCGTCAAACGGTGTGGGCGTGGCATGGCGGCCATTTTGAGTGTTTAGCGATGAAGGAGAAAGTGGCTGTAACTACAGCGTACGTTGTCGTATCTGCTTGAAATTTCCCACAATCACCAAGAGTCCAGGCCTGAGGACACCTACAGGCCAATATGGACTTTTGGAGACAGCGCCACCATCTGGCAACAGGAAATATGCCTTATATGACAAACATCATCCGATTTACATGAAACTTAGAATGTGTGGTCTACATGTGATACTGAGGCGGCCCCTATATTTGACCACGCCCAGTCACTCAGGCCACGCCCCCTTTCATAACATTTGAACCGTTTAAGGTATAGCTTTGTGTGAGGTGTCAATGAACTCAGCAGAGACTTCCTTCTTTATTGGTGATGGTTTGGCCCGCCCCTATGCGTAAGCCACGCCCACTTTCATAACATTTGAACCGTTTAAGGTACAGCTTTGTGTGAGGTGTCAATGAACTCAGCAGAGACTTCCTTTTTCATTGGTGATGTTTGACCCGCCCCCTATGATGCGGCCACGCCCCTTTCACAGATAATGAACCGTATGACGTAGAATCTTGTGTGAGGTGTCATTGAACTCAGCAGAGACTTCCTTCTTCATTGGTGATGTTTGACCCGCCCCCTATGATGCGGCCACGCCCCCTTTCACAGATAATGAACCGTATGACGTAGAGTCTTGTGTGAGGTGTCATTGAACTCAGCAGGAGTTCACTTTTCATTTGGGACGATGTTCAGTGTCTGAGTGACGCGCAAATGCACGGCCGCAGGAGAGGCGTCCGCCAGTATCCCGACTCGCGCAGGTTAGCGAGGCCCGTTCATCGCTGCTTGCAGCTTTAATTATTATTATTATTATTATTATTCTTTTTCCGCAAATGAATTGCCTTTTTGGGGACTTATCATATTCAAAAACTCACCATATTTGGCGGTCGCATCAAGTCTGGTGAAAATTTACGTATTTTAATGGTTTCGGGAATAGGCGCACAAAAATGGCTCGCTAGCGCCCCTACAATAATTTGAAAATTCAGCCCCTGCAGTACGTTTAACGTAGAGTCACGAAACTTGGTCCACATATGTAGCATGGCAGGACGGACATAAAACTCCATTGTAGCCCCCTAAACCCAACAGGAAGTCCGCCATTTTGTATTGAATGTTCGAAATTAGTGCGATTTTGGCCATTTCCACGTGTCGTACTTTAACGAACTCCTCCTAGAGCTTTCATCCAATCAGCTTCAAACTTGGTGTGTGTCATCTTAAGATGTTAACGATGAAAAGTTATTAAAAGAAAAACTTTTCGTCATAGGGCGTGGCCGTGGCGGGCGGCCATTTTGTGCGATTCGCCACCAAAACAGGAAGTGGGTGTAACTTGAGCGTACGTTGTCCGATTGGATCGAAACTTTTCAGGATTCATCAGAGTCCGCCCCTGACGACATATACACGCCGCTATTGGCTCAAAGTCATAGCGCCCCTAGTGGCAACAGGAAGTAGGCCTAAAAGACAAGGTGCTATACTTTAACGAACTCCTCCTAGAGCTTTCATCTGATCAACTTCAAACTTGGTGTGTGTCATCTTAAGATGTTGAAGATGAAAAGTTATTAAAAGAAAAACTTTTCGTCAACGGTGTGGGCGTGGCATGGCGGCCATTTTGAGTGTTTAGCGATGAAGGAGAAAGTGGCTGTAACTACAGCGTACGTTGTCGTATCTGCTTGAAATTTCCCACAATCACCAAGAGTCCAGGCCTGAGGACACCTACAGGCCAATATGGACTTTTGGAGACAGCGCCACCATCTGGCAACAGGAAATATGCCTTATATGACAAACATCATCCGATTTACATGAAACTTAGAATGTGTGGTCTACATGTGATACTGAGGCGGCCCCTATATTTTGACCACGCCCAGTCACTCAGGCCACGCCCCCTTTCATAACATTTGAACCGTTTAAGGTATAGCTTTGTGTGAGGTGTCAATGAACTCAGCAGAGACTTCCTTCTTTATTGGTGATGGTTTGGCCCGCCCCTATGCGTAAGCCACGCCCACTTTCATAACATTTGAACCGTTTAAGGTACAGCTTGTGTGAGGTGTCAATGAACTCAGCAGAGACTTCCTTTTCATTGGTGATGTTTGACCCGCCCCCTATGATGCGGCCACGCCCTTTTCACATATATTGAACTGTATGACGTATAGTCTTGTGTGAGGTGTCATTGAACTCAGCAGAGAGTTCCTTTTCATTGGTGATGTTTGACCCGCCCCCTATGATGCGGCCACGCCCCTTTCACAGATAATGAACCGTATGACGTAGAGTCTTGTGTGAGGTGTCATTGAACTCAGCAGAGAGTTCCTTTTCATTGGTGATGTTTGACCCGCCCCCATGATGCGGCCACGCCCCTTTCACAGATAATGACCTGTATCTTGTGTGAGGTATCATTGAACTCAGCAGGAGTTCACTTTTCATTGCGACGATGTTCAGTGTCTGAGTGACGCGCAAATGCAGGCAAGGAGAGGCGTCCGCCAGTATCCCGACTCGCGCAGGTTAGCGAGGGCCCGTTCATCGCTGCTTGCAGCTTTAATTATTATTATTCTTTTATCCGTCAAATGAATTGCCTTTTTGGGGACTTATCATATTCAAAAACTCACCATATTTGGCGGTCGCATCAAGTCTGGTGAAAATTTACGTATTTTAATGGTTTCGGGAATAGGCGCACAAAAATGGCTCGCTAGCGCCCCCTACAATAATTTGAAAATTCAGCCCCTGCAGTACGTTTAACGTAGAGTCACGAAACTTGGTACACATATGTAGCATGGCAGGGCGGACATAAAACTCCATTGTAGCCCCCCCCTAAACCCAACAGGAAGTCCGCCATTTTGTATTGAATGTTCGAAATTAGTGCGATTTTGGCCATTTCCACGTGTCGTACTTTAACGAACTCCTCCTAGAGCTTTCATCCAATCAGCTTCAAACTTGGTGTGTGTCATCTTAACATGTTAACGATGAAAAGTTATTAAAAGAAAAACTTTTCGTCATAGGGCGTGGCCGTGGCGGGGCGGCCATTTTGTGCGATTCGCCACCAAAACAGGAAGTGGGTGTAACTTGAGCGTACGTTGTCCGATTGGATCGAAACTTGTCAGGATTCATCAGAGTCCGCCCCTGACGACATATACACGCCGCTATTGGCTCAAAGTCATAGCGCCCCTAGTGGCAACAGGAAGTAGGCCTAAAAGACAAGGTGCTATACTTTAACGAACTCCTCCTAGAGCTTTCATCCGATCAACTTCAAACTTGGTGTGTGTCATCTTAAGATGTTGAAGATGAAAAGTTATTAAAAGAAAAACTTTTCGTCAACGGTGTGGGCGTGGCATGGCGGCCATTTTGAGTGTTTAGCGATGAAGGAGAAAGTGGCTGTAACTACAGCGTACGTTGTCGTATCTGCTTGAAATTTCCCACAATCACCAAGAGTCCGGCCTGAGGACACCTACAGGCCAATATGGACTTTTGGAGACAGCGCCACCATCTGGCAACAGGAAATATGCCTTATATGACAAACATCATCCGATTTACATGAAACTTAGAATGTGTGGTCTACATGTGATACTGAGGCGGCCCCTATAATTTGACCACGCCCAGTCACTCAGGCCACGCCCCTTTCATAACATTTGAACCGTTTAAGGTATAGCTTTGTGTGAGGTGTCAATGAACTCAGCAGAGACTTCCTTCTTTATTGGTGATGGTTTGGCCCGCCCCTATGCGTAAGCCACGCCCACTTTCATAACATTTGAACCGTTTAAGGTATAGCTTTGTGTGAGGTGTCAATGAACTCAGCAGAGACTTCCTTTTTCATTGGTGATGTTTGACCCGCCCCCATGATGCGGCCACGCCCCTTTCACAGATAATGAACCATATGACGTAGAATCTTGTGTGAGGTGTCAATGAACTCAGCAGAGAGTTCCTTTTCATTGGTGATGTTGCCCCCTATGATGCGGCCACGCCCCTTTCAGTGAGGTGTAGTCTTGTGTGAGGTGTCATTGAACTCAGCAGAGACTTCCTTTTCATTGGTGATGTTTGACCCGCCCCCTATGATGCGGCCACGCCCCTTTCACAGATAATGAACTGTATGATGTATAGCCTTGTGTGAGGTGTCATTGAACTCAGCAGAGACTTCCTTTTCATTGGTGATGTTTGACCCGCCCCTATGATGCGGCCACGCCCCTTTCACAGATAATGACCTGTATGATTTATAATCTTGTGTGAGGTGTCATTGAACTCAGCAGGAGTTCACTTTTCATTGGCGACGATGTTCAGTGTCTGAGTGGCGCAAATGCGCGCCGCAAGAGGCGTCCGCCAGTATCCCGACTCGCGCAGGTTAGCGAGGGCCGTTCATCGCTGCTTGCAGCTTTAATTAAGCTGCTGCAGCTTATTGAAACTGAAGGAATTATTATTATTATTCTTTATTATTTTCCGTCAAATGAATTGCCTTTTTGGGGACTTATCATATTCAAAAACTCACCATATTTGGCGGTCGCATCAAGTCTGGTGAAAATTTACGTATTTTAATGGTTTCGGGAATGGGCGCACAAAAATGGCTCGCTAGCGCCCCTACAATAATTTGAAAATTCAGCCCCTGCAGTACGTTTAACGTAGAGTCACGAAACTTGGTACACATATGTAGCATGGCAGGACGGACATAAAACTCCATTGTAGCCCCCCCCTAAACCCAACAGGAAGTCCGCCATTTTGTATTGAATGTTCGAAATTAGTGCGATTTTGGCCATTTCCACGTGTCGTACTTTAACGAACTCCTCCTAGAGCTTTCATCCAATCAGCTTCAAACTTGGTGTGTGTCATCTTAACATGTTAACGATGAAAAGTTATTAAAAGAAAAACTTTTCGTCATAGGGCGTGGCCGTGGCGGGGCGGCCATTTTGTGCGATTCGCCACCGAAACAGGAAGTGGGTGTAACTTGAGCGTACGTTGTCCGATTGCATCGAAACTTGTCAGGATTCATCAGAGTCCGCCCCTGACGACATATACACGCCGCTATTGGCTCAAAGTCATAGCGCCCCCTAGTGGCAACAGGAAGTAGGCCTAAAAGACAAGGTGCTATACTTTAACGAACTCCTCCTAGAGCTTTCATCTGATCAACTTCAAACTTGGTGTGTGTCATCTTAAGATGTTGACGATGAAAAGTTATTAAAAGAAAAACTTTTCGTCAAACGGTGTGGGCGTGGCATGGCGGCCATTTTGAGTGTTTAGCGATGAAGGAGAAAGTGGCTGTAACTACAGCGTACGTCGTCGTATCTGCTTGAAATTTCCCACAATCACCAAGAGTCCAGGCCTGAGGACACCTACAGGCCAATATGGACTTTTGGAGACAGCGCCACCATCTGGCAACAGGAAATATGCCTTATATGACAAACATCATCCGATTTACATGAAACTTAGAATGTGTGGTCTACATGTGATACTGAGGCGGCCCCTATAATTTGACCACGCCCAGTCACTCAGGCCACGCCCCTTTCATAACATTTGAACCGTTTAAGGTATAGCTTTGTGTGAGGTGTCAATGAACTCAGCAGAGACTTCCTTCTTCATTGGTGATGGTTTGGCCCGCCCCTATGCGTAAGCCACGCCCACTTTCATAACATTTGAACCGTTTAAGGTACAGTTTTGTGAGGTGTCAATGAACTCAGCAGAGACTTCCTTTTTCATTGGTGATGTTTGACCCGCCCCCTATGATGCGGCCACGCCCCTTTCACAGATAATGAACCGTATGACGTAGAATCTTGTGTGAGGTGTCATTGAACTCAGCAGAGAGTTCCTTTTTCATTGGTGATGTTTGACCCGCCCCCTATGATGCGGCCACGCCCTTTCACAGATAATGAACTGTATGACGTAGAGTCTTGTGTGAGGTGTCATTGAACTCAGCAGAGAGTTCCTTTTCATTGGTGATGTTTGACCCGCCCCCTATGATGCGGCCCCCTTTTCACAGATAATGAACTGTATGACGTATAGCCTTGTGTGAGGTGTCATTGAACTCAGCAGGGAGTTCCCTTTTCATTGGCGATGATTTCAGTGTCTGAGTGACGCGCAAATGCACGGTCGCAGGAGGCGTCCGCCAGTATCCCGACTCGCGCAGGTTAGCGAGGGCCGTTCATCGCTGCTTGCAGCTTTAATTATTATTATTATTCTTTATTCTTTATTTTCCGTCAAATGAATTGCCTTTTTGAGGACTTATCATATTCAAAAACTCACCATATTTGGCGGTCGCATCAAGTCTGGTGAAAATTTACGTATTTTAATGGTTTCGGGAATGGGCGCACAAAAATGGCTCGCTAGCGCCCCTACAATAATTTGAAAATTCAGCCCCTGCAGTACGTTTAACGTAGAGTCACGAAACTTGGTACACATATGTAGCATGGCAGGACGGACATAAAACTCCATTGTAGCCCCCCCCTAAACCCAACAGGAAGTCCGCCATTTTGTATTGAATGTTCGAAATTAGTGCGATTTTGGCCATTTCCACGTGTCGTACTTTAACGAACTCCTCCTAGAGCTTTCATCCAATCAGCTTCAAACTTGGTGTGTGTCATCTTAAGATGTTAACGATGAAAAGTTATTGAAAGAAAAACTTTTCGTCATAGGGCGTGGCCGTGGCGGGGCGGCCATTTTGTGCTATTCGCCACCAAAACAGGAAGTGGGTGTAACTTGAGCGTACAGTGTCCGATTGGATCGAAACTTTTCAGGATTCATCAGAGTCCGCCCCTGACGACATATACACGCCGCTATTGGCTCAAAGTCATAGCGCCCCCTAGTGGCAACAGGAAGTAGGCCTAAAAGACAAGGTGCTATACTTTAACGAACTCCTCCTAGAGCTTTCATCCGATCAACTTCAAACTTGGTGTGTGTCATCTTAAGATGTTGAACGATGAAAAGTTATTAAAAGAAAAACTTTTCGTCAACGGTGTGGGCGTGGCATGGCGGCCATTTTGAGTGTTTAGCGATGAAGGAGAAAGTGGCTGTAACTACAGCGTACGTTGTCGTATCTGCTTGAAATTTCCCACAATCACCAAGAGTCCCGGCCTGAGGACACCTACAGGCCAATATGGACTTTTGGAGACAGCGCCACCATCTGGCAACAGGAAATATGCCTTATATGACAAACATCATCCGATTTACATGAAACTTAGAATGTGTGGTCTACATGTGATACTGAGGCGGCCCCTATAATTTGACCACGCCCAGTCACCCAGGCCACGCCCCCTTTCATAACATTTGAACCGTTTAAGGTATAGCTTTGTGTGAGGTGTCAATGAACTCAGCAGAGACTTCCTTCTTTATTGGTGATGGTTTGGCCCGCCCCTATGCGTAAGCCACGCCCACTTTCATAACATTTGAACCGTTTAAGGTACAGCTTTGTGTGAGGTGTCAATGAACTCAGCAGAGACTTCCTTTTTCATTGGTGATGTTTGACCCGCCCCCTATGATGCGGCCACGCCCCTTTCACAGATAATGAACCTGTATGACGTATAATCTTGTGTGAGGTGTCATTGAACTCAGCAGAGACTTCCTTCTTCATTGGTGATGTTTGACCCGCCCCCAATGATGCGGCCACGCCCCCTTTCACAGATAATGAACCGTATGACGTAGAGTCTTGTGTGAGGTGTCATTGAACTCAGCAGGAGTTCACTTTTCATTGCGACGATGTTCAGTGTCTGAGTGACGCGCAAATGCACGGCCGCAAGGAGAGCGTCCGCCAGTATCCCGACTCGCGCAGGTTAGCGAGGCCCGTTCATCGCTGCTTGCAGCTTTAATTATTATTATTTCTTTTTTTTTCCGTCAAATGAATTGCCTTTTTGGGGGACTTATCATATTCAAAAACTCACCATATTTGGCGGTCGCATCAAGTCTGGTGAAAATTTACGTATTTTAATGGTTTCGGGAATAGGCGCACAAAAATGGCTCGCTAGCGCCCCTACAATAATTTGAAAATTCAGCCCCTGCACTACGTTTAACGTAGAGTCACGAAACTTGGTACACATATGTAGCATGGCAGGACGGACATAAAACTCCATTGTAGCCCCCCCCTAAACCCAACAGGAAGTCCGCCATTTTGTATTGAATGTTCGAAATTAGTGCGATTTTGGCCATTTCCACGTGTCGTACTTTAACGAACTCCTCCTAGAGCTTTCATCCAATCAGCTTCAAACTTGGTGTGTGTCATCTTAACATGTTAACGATGAAAAGTTATTAAAAGAAAACTTTTCGTCATAGGGCGTGGCCGTGGCGGGGCGGCCATTTTGTGCGATTCGCCACCAAAACAGGAAGTGGGTGTAACTTGAGCGTACTTGTCCGATTGGATCGAAACTTTTCAGGATTCATCAGAGTCCGCCCCTGACGACATATACACGCCGCTATTGGCTCAAAGTCATAGCGCCCCTAGTGGCAACAGGAAGTAGGCCTAAAAGACAAGGTGCTATACTTTAACGAACTCCTCCTAGAGCTTTCATCCGATCAACTTCAAACTTGGTGTGTGTCATCTTAAGATGTTGAAGATGAAAAGTTATTAAAAGAAAAACTTTTCGTCAAACGGTGTGGGCGTGGCATGGCGGCCATTTTGAGTGTTTAGCGATGAAGGAGAAAGTGGCTGTAACTACAGCGTACGTTGTCGTATCTGCTTGAAATTTCCCACAATCACCAAGAGTCCCGGCCTGAGGACACCTACAGGCCAATATGGACTTTTGGAGACAGCGCCACCATCTGGCAACAGGAAATATGCCTTATATGACAAACATCATCCGATTTACATGAAACTTAGAATGTGTGGTCTACATGTGATACTGAGGCGGCCCCTATAATTTGACCACGCCCAGTCACTCAGGCCACGCCCCTTTCATAACATTTGAACCGTTTAAGGTATAGCTTTGTGTGAGGTGTCAATGAACTCAGCAGAGACTTCCTTCTCATTGGTGATGTTTGGCCCGCCCCCTATGATGCGCCACGCCCCTTTCATAACATTTGAACCGTTTAAGGTACAGTCTTGTGTGAGGTGTCAATGAACTCAGCAGAGACTTCCTTTTTCATTGGTGATGTTTGACCCGCCCCCTATGATGCGGCCACGCCCCTTTCACAGATAATGAACTGTATGACGTATAGTCTTGTGTGAGGTGTCATTGAACTCAGCAGAGAGTTCCTTTTCATTGGTGATGTTTGACCCGCCCCCTATGATGCGGCCACGCCCCTTTCACAGATAATGAACTGTATGACGTATAGTCTTGTGTGAGGTGTCATTGAACTCAGCAGAGTTCCTTTTCATTGGCGATGATTTCAGTGTCTGAGTGACGCGCAAATGCGGTCGCAAGGAGGCGTCCGCCAGTATCCCGACTCGCGCAGGTTAGCGAGGGCCGTTCATCGCTGCTTGCAGCTTTAATTAGGCCCGCCGACAGCGAAGGCCTATTGAAACTGAAGGAATTATTATTATTATTATTATTATTATTATTCTTTTTCCGGCAAATGAATTGCCTTTTTGGGGGACTTATCATATTCAAAAACTCACCATATTTGGCGGTCGCATCAAGTCTGGTGAAAATTTACGTATTTTAATGGTTTCGGGAATAGGCGCACAAAATGGCTCGCTAGCGCCCCTACAATAATTTGAAAATTCAGCCCCTGCAGTACGTTTAACGTAGACTCACGAAACTTGGTCCACATATGTAGCATGGCAGGACGGACATAAAACTCCATTGTAGCCCCCCCCTAAACCCAACAGGAAGTCCGCCATTTTGTATTGAATGTTCGAAATTAGTGCGATTTTGGCCATTTCCACGTGTCGTACTTTAACGAACTCCTCCTAGAGCTTTCATCCAATCAGCTTCAAACTTGGTGTGTGTCATCTTAACATGTTAACGATGAAAAGTTATTAAAGAAAAACTTTTCGTCATAGGGCGTGGCCGTGGCGGGCGGCCATTTTGTGCGATTCGCCACCAAAACAGGAAGTGGGTGTAACTTGAGCGTACGTTGTCCGATTGGATCGAAACTTTTCAGGATTCATCAGAGTCCGCCCCTGACGACATATACACGCCGCTATTGGCTCAAAGTCATAGCGCCCCTAGTGGCAACAGGAAGTAGGCCTAAAAGACAAGGTGCTATACTTTAACGAACTCCTCCTAGAGCTTTCATCTGATCAACTTCAAACTTGGTGTGTGTCATCTTAAGATGTTGAAGATGAAAAGTTATTAAAAGAAAAACTTTTCGTCAACGGTGTGGGCGTGGCATGGCGGCCATTTTGAGTGTTTAGCGATGAAGGAGAAAGTGGCTGTAACTACAGCGTACGTTGTCGTATCTGCTTGAAATTTCCCACAATCACCAAGAGTCCAGGCCTGAGGACACCTACAGGCCAATATGGACTTTTGGAGACAGCGCCACCATCTGGCAACAGGAAATATGCCTTATATGACAAACATCATCCGATTTACATGAAACTTAGAATGTGTGGTCTACATGTGATACTGAGGCGGCCCCTATATTTTGACCACGCCCAGTCACTCAGGCCACGCCCCCTTTCATAACATTTGAACCGTTTAAGGTATAGCTTTGTGTGAGGTGTCAATGAACTCAGCAGAGACTTCCTTCTTTATTGGTGATGGTTTGGCCCGCCCCTATGCGTAAGCCACGCCCACTTTCATAACATTTGAACCGTTTAAGGTACAGTCTTGTGTGAGGTGTCAATGAACTCAGCAGAGACTTCCTTTTTATTGGTGATGTTTGACCCGCCCCCTATGATGCGGCCACGCCCCTTTCACATATATTGAACTGTATGACGTATAGTGTTGTGTGAGGTGTCATTGAACTCAGCAGAGAGTTCCTTTTTCATTGGTGATGTTTGACCCGCCCCCTATGATGCGGCCACGCCCCTTTCACAGATAATGAACCGTATGACGTAGAGTCTTGTGTGAGGTGTCATTGAACTCAGCAGAGACTTCCTTTTTCATTGGTGATGTTTGACCCGCCCCCATGATGCGGCCACGCCCCTTTCACAGATAATGACCTGTATGATTTATAATCTTGTGTGAGGTATCATTGAACTCAGCAGGAGTTCACTTTTCATTGGCGGCGATGTTCAGTGTCTGAGTGGCGCGCAAATGCGTCGCAAGGAGGCGTCCGCCAGTATCCCGACTCGCGCAGGTTAGCGAGGGCCCGTTCATCGCTGCTTGCAGCTTTAATTATTATTATTATTCTTTTTTTCCCGGCAAATGAATTGCCTTTTTGGGGGACTTATCATATTCAAAAACTCACCATATTTGGCGCTCGCATCAAGTCTGGTGAAAATTTACGTATTTTAATGGTTTCGGGAATAGGCGCACAAAAATGGCTCGCTAGCGCCCCTACAATAATTTGAAAATTCAGCCCCTGCAGTACGTTTAACGTAGAGCTCACGAAACTTGGTCCACATATGTAGCATGGCAGGACGGACATAAAACTCCATTGTAGCCCCCTAAACCCAACAGGAAGTCCGCCATTTTGTATTGAATGTTCGAAATTAGTGCGATTTTGGCCATTTCCACGTGTCGTACTTTAACGAACTCCTCCTAGAGCTTTCATCCAATCAGCTTCAAACTTGGTGTGTGTCATCTTAAGATGTTAACGATGAAAAGTTATTAAAGAAAAACTTTTCGTCATAGGGCGTGGCCGTGGCGGGCGGCCATTTTGTGCGATTCGCCACCAAAACAGGAAGTGGGTGTAACTTGAGCGTACGTTGTCGATTGGATCGAAACTTTTCAGGATTCATCAGAGTCCGCCCCTGACGACATATACACGCCGCTATTGGCTCAAAGTCATAGCGCCCCTAGTGGCAACAGGAAGTAGGCCTAAAAGACAAGGTGCTATACTTTAACGAACTCCTCCTAGAGCTTTCATCTGATCAACTTCAAACTTGGTGTGTGTCATCTTAAGATGTTGAAGATGAAAAGTTATTAAAAGAAAAACTTTTCGTCAACGGTGTGGGCGTGGCATGGCGGCCATTTTGAGTGTTTAGCGATGAAGGAGAAAGTGGCTGTAACTACAGCGTACGTTGTCGTATCTGCTTGAAATTTCCCACAATCACCAAGAGTCCAGGCCTGAGGACACCTACAGGCCAATATGGACTTTTGGAGACAGCGCCACCATCTGGCAACAGGAAATATGCCTTATATGACAAACATCATCCGATTTACATGAAACTTAGAATGTGTGGTCTACATGTGATACTGAGGCGGCCCCTATATTTTGACCACGCCCAGTCACTCAGGCCACGCCCCTTTCATAACATTTGAACCGTTTAAGGTATAGCTTTGTGTGAGGTGTCAATGAACTCAGCAGAGACTTCCTTCTTTATTGGTGATGGTTTGGCCCGCCCCTATGCGTAAGCCACGCCCACTTTCATAACATTTGAACCGTTTAAGGTACAGTCTTGTGTGAGGTGTCAATGAACTCAGCAGAGACTTCCTTTTTATTGGTGATGTTTGACCCGCCCCCTATGATGCGGCCACGCCCTTTTCACATATATTGAACTGTATGACGTATAGTCTTGTGTGAGGTGTCATTGAACTCAGCAGAGAGTTCCTTTTTCATTGGTGATGTTTGACCCGCCCCCTATGATGCGGCCACGCCCCTTTCACAGATAATGAACCGTATGACGTAGAGTCTTGTGTGAGGTGTCATTGAACTCAGCAGAGACTTCCTTTTCATTGGTGATGTTTGACCCGCCCCCATGATGCGGCCACGCCCCTTTCACAGATAATGACCTGTATGATTTATAATCTTGTGTGAGGTATCATTGAACTCAGCAGGAGTTCACTTTTCATTGCGGCGATGTTCAGTGTCTGAGTGACGCGCAAATGCACGGTCGCAGAGAGGCGTCCGCCAGTATCCCGACTCGCGCAGGTTAGCGAGGGCCGTTCATCGCTGCTTGCAGCTTTAATTATTATTTTATTCTTTTTCCGGCAAATGAATTGCCTTTTTGGGGACTTATCATATTCAAAAACTCACCATATTTGGCGGTCGCATCAAGTCTGGTGAAAATTTACGTATTTTAATGGTTTGGGAATGGGCGCACAAAAATGGCTCGCTAGCGCCCCTACAATAATTTGAAAATTCAGCCCCTGCAGTACGTTTAACGTAGAGTCACGAAACTTGGTCCACATATGTAGCATGGCAGGACGGACATAAAACTCCATTGTAGCCCCCTAAACCCAACAGGAAGTCCGCCATTTTGTATTGAATGTTCGAAATTAGTGCGATTTTGGCCATTTCCACGTGTCGTACTTTAACGAACTCCTCCTAGAGCTTTCATCCAATCAGCTTCAAACTTGGTGTGTGTCATCTTAAGATGTTAACGATGAAAAGTTATTAAAAGAAAAACTTTTCGTCATAGGGCGTGGCCGTGGCGGGGCGGCCATTTTGTGCGATCGCCACCAAAACAGGAAGTGGGTGTAACTTGAGCGTACGTTGTCCGATTGGATCGAAACTTTCAGGATTCATCAGAGTCCGCCCCTGACGACATATACACGCCGCTATTGGCTCAAAGTCATAGCGCCCCTAGTGGCAACAGGAAGTAGGCCTAAAAGACAAGGTGCTATACTTTAACGAACTCCTCCTAGAGCTTTCATCTGATCAACTTCAAACTTGGTGTGTGTCATCTTAAGATGTTGACGATGAAAAGTTATTAAAAGAAAAACTTTTCGTCATACGGTGTGGGCGTGGCATGGCGGCCATTTTGAGTGTTTAGCGATGAAGGAGAAAGTGGCTGTAACTACAGCGTACGTTGTCGTATCTGCTTGAAATTTCCCACAATCACCAAGAGTCGGCCTGAGGACACCTACAGGCCAATATGGACTTTTGGAGACAGCGCCACCATCTGGCAACAGGAAATATGCCTTATATGACAAACATCATCCGATTTACATGAAACTTAGAATGTGTGGTCTACATGTGATACTGAGGCGGCCCCTATAATTTGACCACGCCCAGTCACTCAGGCCACGCCCCCTTTCATAACATTTGAACCGTTTAAGGTATAGCTTTGTGTGAGGTGTCAATGAACTCAGCAGAGACTTCCTTCTTCATTGGTGATGGTTTGGCCCGCCCCTATGCGTAAGCCACGCCCACTTTCATAACATTTGAACCGTTTAAGGTATAGCTTTGTGTGAGGTGTCAATGAACTCAGCAGAGAATTCCTTTTCATTGGTGATGTTTGACCCGCCCCCTATGATGCGGCCACGCCCCTTTTCACATATATTGAACTGTATGACGTATAGTGTTGTGTGAGGTGTCATTGAACTCAGCAGAGAGTTCCTTTTTGATTGGTGATGTTTGACCCCCTATGATGCGGCCACGCCCCTTTCACAGATAATGAACTGTATGATGTATAGCCTTGTGTGAGGTATCATTGAACTCAGCAGAGACTTCCTTCATTGGTGATGTTTGACCCGCCCCCTATGATGCGGCCACGCCCCTTTCACATATATTGAACTGTATGACGTATAGTGTTGTGTGAGGTGTCATTGAACTCAGCAGAGTTCCTTCATTATTGGTGATTGTTTGGCCCGCCCTATGCTTAAGCCACGCCCCTTTCATAACTGGTGACCCATGTAAGGTACAGTCTTGTGTGAGGTATCGTTGAACTCAGCAGAGAGTTCCTTTTCATTGGTGATGTTTGACCCGCCCCACTATGATGCGGCCACGCCCCTTTCACAGATAATGACCTGTATGATTTATAATCTTGTGTGAGGTGTCATTGAACTCAGCATAGGGTTCCTTTTCATTGGTAAGTTTGACCCGCTCCTTATGATGCGGCCACGCCCCTTTCACAGATAATGAACTGTATGACGTAGAGTCTTGTGTGAGGTATCATTGAACTCAGCAGGAGTTCACTTTTCATTGGCGACGATGTTCAGTGTCTGAGTGACGCGCAAATGCGGCGGCGCAGGAGGCGTCCGCCAGTATCCCGACTCGCGCAGGTTAGCGAGGCCCGTTCATCGCTGCTTGCAGCTTTAATTAGGAGCGCCGACAGCGAAGGCCCTATTGAAACTGAAGGAATTATTATTATTCTTTCTTTCTTTCTTTTCCGTCAAATGAATTGCCTTTTTGGGGGACTTATCATATTCAAAAACTCACCATATTTGGCGGTCGCATCAAGTCTGGTGAAAATTTACGTATTTTAATGGTTTCGGGAATAGGCGCACAAAAATGGCTCGCTAGCGCCCCTACAATAATTTGAAAATTCAGCCCCTGCACTACGTTTAACGTAGAGCCACGAAACTTGGTACACATATGTAGCATGGCAGGGCGGACATAAAACTCCATTGTAGCCCCCTAAACCCAAACAGGAAGTCCGCCATTTTGTATTGAATGTTCGAAATTAGTGCGATTTTGGCCATTTCCACGTGTCGTACTTTAACGAACTCCTCCTAGAGCTTTCATCCAATCAGCTTCAAACTTGGTGTGTGTCATCTTAAGATGTTAACGATGAAAAGTTATTAAAGAAAAACTTTTCGTCATAGGGCGTGGCCGTGGCGGGGCGGCCATTTTGTGCGATTCGCCACCAAAACAGGAAGTGGGTGTAACTTGGCGTACAGTGTCCGATTGGATCGAAACTTGTCAGGATTCATCAGAGTCCGCCCCTGACGACATATACACGCCGCTATTGGCTCAAAGTCATAGCGCCCCCTAGTGGCAACAGGAAGTAGGCCTAAAAGACAAGGTGCTATACTTTAACGAACTCCTCCTAGAGCTTTCATCCGATCAACTTCAAACTTGGTGTGTGTCATCTTAAGATGTTGACGATGAAAAGTTATTAAAAGAAAAACTTTTCGTCAACGGTGTGGGCGTGGCATGGCGGCCATTTTGAGTGTTTAGCGATGAAGGAGAAAGTGGCTGTAACTACAGCGTACGTTGTCGTATCTGCTTGAAATTTCCCACAATCACCAAGAGTCGGCCTGAGGACACCTACAGGCCAATATGGACTTTTGGAGACAGCGCCACCATCTGGCAACAGGAAATATGCCTTATATGACAAACATCATCCGATTTACATGAAACTTAGAATGTGTGGTCTACATGTGATACTGAGGCGGCCCCTATAATTTGACCACGCCCAGTCACTCAGGCCCCCCTTTCATAACATTTGAACCGTTTAAGGTATAGCTTTGTGTGAGGTGTCAATGAACTCAGCAGAGACTTCCTTCTTTATTGGTGATGGTTTGGCCCGCCCCTATGCGTAAGCCACGCCCACTTTCATAACATTTGAACCGTTTAAGGTACAGCTTTGTGTGAGGTGTCAATGAACTCAGCAGAGAATTCCTTTTCATTGGTGATGTTTGACCCGCCCCCATGATGCGGCCACGCCCCTTTCACAGATAATGAACCGTATGACGTAGAATCTTGTGTGAGGTGTCATTGAACTCAGCAGAGACTTCCTTCTTCATTGGTGATGTTTGACCCGCCCCGTAGCCACGCCCCTTTCATAATATTGAACCGTATAAGGTACAGTCTTGTGTGAGGTGTCATTGAACTCAGCAGAGACTTCCTTTTTATTGGTGATGTTTGACCCGCCCCCTATGATGCGGCCACGCCCCTTTCACAGATAATGAACCGTATGACGTAGAGTCTTGTGTGAGGTGTCATTGAACTCAGCAGGGAGTTCACTTTTCATTCGACGATGTTCAGTGTCTGAGTGGCGCAAATGCACGCCGCAAGGAGCGTCCGCCAGTATCCCGACTCGCGCAGGTTAGCGAGGGCCCGTTCATCGCTGCTTGCAGCTTTAATTAGGGCCCAGCGCCGACAGCGAAGGCCCTATTGAAACTGAAGGAATTATTATTATTATTCTTTATTATTATTTTCCGTCAAATGAATTGCCTTTTTGGGGGACTTATCATATTCAAAAACTCACCATATTTGGCGGTCGCATCAAGTCTGGTGAAAATTTACGTATTTTAATGGTTTCGGGAATAGGCGCACAAAAATGGCTCGCTAGCGCCCCCTACAATAATTTGAAAATTCAGCCCCTGCACTACGTTTAACGTAGAG
The DNA here is from genome assembly GCA_013375575.1 of Percina caprodes. Classification (NCBI taxonomy): domain Eukaryota; kingdom Metazoa; phylum Chordata; class Actinopteri; order Perciformes; family Percidae; genus Percina; species Percina caprodes. The sequence continues at coordinate 49,029 of JABXJD010001016.1, forward strand.
CCACGAAACTTGGTCCACATATGTAGCATGGCAGGGCGGACATAAAACTCCATTGTAGCCCCCCCCTAAACCCAACAGGAAGTCCGCCATTTTGTATTGAATGTTCGAAATTAGTGCGATTTTGGCCATTTCCACGTGTCGTACTTTAACGAACTCCTCCTAGAGCTTTCATCCAATCAGCTTCAAACTTGGTGTGTGTCATCTTAACATGTTAACGATGAAAAGTTATTAAAGAAAAACTTTTCGTCATAGGGCGTGGCCGTGGCAGGGCGGCCATTTTGTGCGATTCGCCACCAAAACAGGAAGTGGGTGTAACTTGAGCGTACAGTGTCCGATTGGATCGAAACTTGTCAGGATTCATCAGAGTCCGCCCCTGACGACATATACACACCGCTATTGGCTCAAAGTCATAGCGCCCCTAGTGGCAACAGGAAGTAGGCCTAAAAGACAAGGTGCTATACTTTAACGAACTCCTCCTAGAGCTTTCATCTGATCAACTTCAAACTTGGTGTGTGTCATCTTAAGATGTTGAAGATGAAAAGTTATTAAAAGAAAAACTTTTCGTCAACGGTGTGGGCGTGGCATGGCGGCCATTTTGAGTGTTTAGCGATGAAGGAGAAAGTGGCTGTAACTACAGCGTACGTTGTCGTATCTGCTTGAAATTTCCCACAATCACCAAGAGTCCCGGCCTGAGGACACCTACAGGCCAATATGGACTTTTGGAGACAGCGCCACCATCTGGCAACAGGAAATATGCCTTATATGACAAACATCATCCGATTTACATGAAACTTAGAATGTGTGGTCTACATGTGATACTGAGGCGGCCCCTATATTTGACCACGCCCAGTCACTCAGGCCACGCCCCCTTTCATAACATTTGAACCGTTTAAGGTATAGCTTTGTGTGAGGTGTCAATGAACTCAGCAGAGACTTCCTTCTTTATTGGTGATGGTTTGGCCCGCCCCTATGCGTAAGCCACGCCCACTTTCATAACATTTGAATCGTTTAAGGTACAGCTTTGTGTGAGGTGTCATTGAACTCAGCAGAGAATTCCTTTTTCATTGGTGATGTTTGACCCGCCCCCATGATGCGGCCACGCCCCCTTTCACAGATAATGAACCGTATGACGTAGAGTCTTGTGTGAGGTGTCATTGAACTCAGCAGAGAGTTCCTTTTTCATTGGTGATGTTTGACCCGCCCCCTTATGATGCGGCCACGCCCCCTTTCACAGATAATGAACCGTATGACGTAGAGTCTTGTGTGAGGTGTTATTGAACTCAGCAGGAGTTCACTTTTCATTGCGGCGATGTTCAGTGTCTGAGTGACGCGCAAATGCGGCCGCAAGGAGAGGCGTCCGCCAGTATCCCCGACTCGCGCAGGTTAGCGAGGGCCCGTTCATCGCTGCTTGCAGCTTTAATTATTATTATTATTTTCCGTCAAATGAATTGCCTTTTTGGGGGACTTATCATATTCAAAAACTCACCATATTTGGCGGTCGCATCAAGTCTGGTGAAAATTTACGTATTTTAATGGTTTCGGGAATAGGCGCACAAAAATGGCTCGCTAGCGCCCCCTACAATAATTTGAAAATTCAGCCCCTGCACTACGTTTAACGTAGAGCCACGAAACTTGGTACACATATGTAGCATGGCAGGGCGGACATAAAACTCCATTGTAGCCCCCTAAACCAAACAGGAAGTCCGCCATTTTGTATTGAATGTTCGAAATTAGTGCGATTTTGGCCATTTCCACGTGTCGTACTTTAACGAACTCCTCCTAGAGCTTTCATCCAATCAGCTTCAAACTTGGTGTGTGTCATCTTAACATGTTAACGATGAAAAGTTATTAAAGAAAAACTTTTCGTCATAGGGCGTGGCCGTGGCGGGCGGCCATTTTGTGCGATTCGCCACCAAAACAGGAAGTGGGTGTAACTTGAGCGTACGTTGTCGATTGGATCGAAACTTTTCAGGATTCATCAGAGTCCGCCCCTGACGACATATACACGCCGCTATTGGCTCAAAGTCATAGCGCCCCCTAGTGGCAACAGGAAGTAGGCCTAAAAGACAAGGTGCTATACTTTAACGAACTCCTCCTAGAGCTTTCATCCGATCAACTTCAAACTTGGTGTGTGTCATCTTAAGATGTTGACGATGAAAAGTTATTAAAAGAAAAACTTTTCGTCAAACGGTGTGGGCGTGGCATGGCGGCCATTTTGAGTGTTTAGCGATGAAGGAGAAAGTGGCTGTAACTACAGCGTACGTTGTCGTATCTGCTTGAAATTTCCCACAATCACCAAGAGTCCCGGCCTGAGGACACCTACAGGCCAATATGGACTTTTGGAGACAGCGCCACCATCTGGCAACAGGAAATATGCCTTATATGACAAACATCATCCGATTTACATGAAACTTAGAATGTGTGGTCTACATGTGATACTGAGGCGGCCCCTATAATTTGACCACGCCCAGTCACCAGGCCACGCCCCTTTCATAACATTTGAACCGTTTAAGGTATAGCTTTGTGTGAGGTGTCAATGAACTCAGCAGAGACTTCCTTCTTTATTGGTGATGGTTTGGCCCGCCCCTATGCGTAAGCCACGCCCACTTTCATAACATTTGAACCGTTTAAGGTACAGCTTTGTGTGAGGTGTCAATGAACTCAGCAGAGACTTCCTTTTTCATGGTGATGTTTGACCCGCCCCCTATGATGCGGCCACGCCCCTTTCACAGATAATGAACTGTATGACGTACAGTCTTGTGTGAGGTGTCATTGAACTCAGCAGAGAGTTCCTTTTCATTGGTGATGTTTGACCCGCCCCCTATGATGCGGCCACGCCCTTTCTGATAATGAACCGTATGATGTAGAGTCTTGTGTGAGGTGTCATTGAACTCAGCAGACTTCCTTCTTCATTGGTGATGTTTGACCCGCCCCCAATGATGCGGCCACGCCCCTTTCACAGATAATGAACATATGACGTAGAGTCTTGTGTGAGGTGTCATTGAACTCAGCAGGGAGTTCACTTTTCATTTGCGGCGATGTTCAGTGTCTGAGTGGCGCAAATGCGGCCGGAGGCGTCCGCCAGTATCCCGACTCGCGCAGGTTAGCGAGGCCCGTTCATCGCTGCTTGCAGCTTTAATTAGGGCGGCGCCGACAGCGAAGGCCCTATTGAAACTGAAGGAATTATTATTATTATTCTTTATTCTTTATTTTCCGGCAAATGAATTGCCTTTTTGGGGACTTATCATATTCAAAAACTCACCATATTTGGCGGTCGCATCAAGTCTGGTGAAAATTTACGTATTTTAATGGTTTCGGGAATAGGCGCACAAAAATGGCTCGCTAGCGCCCCTACAATAATTTGAAAATTCAGCCCCTGCAGTACGTTTAACGTAGACTCACGAAACTTGGTACACATATGTAGCATGGCAGGACGGACATAAAACTCCATTGTAGCCCCCTAAACCCAACAGGAAGTCCGCCATTTTGTATTGAATGTTCGAAATTAGTGCGATTTTGGCCATTTCCGTGTCGTACTTTAACGAACTCCTCCTAGAGCTTTCATCCAATCAGCTTCAAACTTGGTGTGTGTCATCTTAACATGTTAACGATGAAAAGTTATTAAAAGAAAAACTTTTCGTCATAGGGCGTGGCCGTGGCAGGGCGGCCATTTTGTGCGATTCGCCACCAAAACAGGAAGTGGGTGTAACTTGAGCGTACGTTGTCGATTGGATCGAAACTTTCAGGATTCATCAGAGTCCGCCCCTGACGACATATACACGCCGCTATTGGCTCAAAGTCATAGCGCCCCCTAGTGGCAACAGGAAGTAGGCCTAAAAGACAAGGTGCTATACTTTAACGAACTCCTCCTAGAGCTTTCATCTGATCAACTTCAAACTTGGTGTGTGTCATCTTAAGATGTTGACGATGAAAAGTTATTAAAAGAAAAACTTTTCGTCAACGGTGTGGGCGTGGCATGGCGGCCATTTTGAGTGTTTAGCGATGAAGGAGAAAGTGGCTGTAACTACAGCGTACGTTGTCGTATCTGCTTGAAATTTCCCACAATCACCAAGAGTCCAGGCCTGAGGACACCTACAGGCCAATATGGACTTTGGAGACAGCGCCACCATCTGGCAACAGGAAATATGCCTTATATGACAAACATCATCCGATTTACATGAAACTTAGAATGTGTGGTCTACATGTGATACTGAGGCGGCCCCTATAATTTGACCACGCCCAGTCACTCAGGCCACGCCCCTTTCATAACATTTGAACCGTTTAAGGTATAGCTTTGTGTGAGGTGTCAATGAACTCAGCAGAGACTTCCTTCTTCATTGGTGATGGTTTGGCCCGCCCCTATGCGTAAGCCACGCCCACTTTCATAACATTTGAACCGTTTAAGGTACAGCTTTGTGTGAGGTGTCAATGAACTCAGCAGAGAATTCCTTTTCATTGGTGATGTTTGACCCGCCCCCTATGATGCGGCCACGCCCCTTTTCACATATATTGAACTGTATGACGTATAGTCTTGTGTGAGGTGTCATTGAACTCAGCAGAGAGTTCCTTTTTCATTGGTGATGTTTGACCCGCCCCCTATGATGCGGCCACGCCCCTTTCACAGATAATGAACTGTATGATGTAGAGTCTTGTGTGAGGTGTCATTGAACTCAGCAGGAGTTCCCTTTTCATTGGCGATGATTTCAGTGTCTGAGTGGCGCGCAAATGCACGGTCGCAGGGCGGCGTCCGCCAGTATCCCCGACTCGCGCAGGTTAGCGAGGGCCCGTTCATCGCTGCTTGCAGCTTTAATTATTATTCTTTCTTTTATCCGGCAAATGAATTGCCTTTTTGGGGGACTTATCATATTCAAAAACTCACCATATTTGGCGGTCGCATCAAGTCTGGTGAAAATTTACGTATTTTAATGGTTTCGGGAATAGGCGCACAAAAATGGCTCGCTAGCGCCCCTACAATAATTTGAAAATTCAGCCCCTGCAGTACGTTTAACGTAGACTCACGAAACTTGGTACATATGTAGCATGGCAGGCGGACATAAAACTCCATTGTAGCCCCCTAAACCCAACAGGAAGTCCGCCATTTTGTATTGAATGTTCGAAATTAGTGCGATTTTGGCCATTTCCACGTGTCGTACTTTAACGAACTCCTCCTAGAGCTTTCATCCAATCAGCTTCAAACTTGGTGTGTGTCATCTTAACATGTTAACGATGAAAAGTTATTAAAAAAAACTTTTCGTCATAGGGCGTGGCCGTGGCGGGGCGGCCATTTTGTGCGATCGCCACCAAAACAGGAAGTGGGTGTAACTTGGCGTACGTTGTCCGATTGGATCGAAACTTGTCAGGATTCATCAGAGTCCGCCCCTGACGACATATACACGCCGCTATTGGCTCAAAGTCATAGCGCCCCTAGTGGCAACAGGAAGTAGGCCTAAAAGACAAGGTGCTATACTTTAACGAACTCCTCCTAGAGCTTTCATCCGATCAACTTCAAACTTGGTGTGTGTAATCTTAACATGTTGACGATGAAAAGTTATTAAAAGAAAAACTTTTCGTCACACGGTGTGGGCGTGGCATGGCGGCCATTTTGAGTGTTTAGCGATGAAGGAGAAAGTGGCTGTAACTACAGCGTACGTTGTCGTATCTGCTTGAAATTTCCCACAATCACCAAGAGTCCCGGCCTGAGGACACCTACAGGCCAATATGGACTTTTGGAGACAGCGCCACCATCTGGCAACAGGAAATATGCCTTATATGACAAACATCATCCGATTTACATGAAACTTAGAATGTGTGGTCTACATGTGATACTGAGGCGGCCCCTATAATTTGACCACGCCCAGTCACTCAGGCCACGCCCCCTTTCATAACATTTGAACCGTTTAAGGTATAGCTTTGTGTGAGGTGTCAATGAACTCAGCAGAGACTTCCTTCTTTATTGGTGATGGTTTGGCCCGCCCCTATGCGTAAGCCACGCCCACTTTCATAACATTTGAACCGTTTAAGGTACAGCTTGTGTGAGGTGTCAATGAACTCAGCAGAGACTTCCTTTTCATTGGTGATGTTTGACCCGCCCCCATGATGCGGCCACGCCCCTTTCACAGATAATGAACCGTATGACGTAGAATCTTGTGTGAGGTGTCAATGAACTCAGCAGAGAGTTCCTTTTTCATTGGTGATGTTTTCCCGCCCCCTATGATGCGGCCACGCCCCTTTCATAATGTTGAACCATTTAAGGTGTAGTCTTGTGTGAGGTGTCATTGAACTCAGCAGAGACTTCCTTTTCATTGGTGATGTTTGACCCGCCCCCTATGATGCGGCCACTTTCACAGATAATGAACCGTATGACGTAGAGTCTTGTGTGAGGTGTCATTGAACTCAGCAGAGAGTTCCTTTTTCATTGGTGATGTTTGACCCGCCCCTATGATGCGGCCACGCCCCTTTCACAGATAATGAACCGTATGACGTAGAGTCTTGTGTGAGGTGTCATTGAACTCAGCAGGAGTTCACTTTTCATTGGCGGCGATGTTCAGTGTCTGAGTGGCGCGCAAATGCGCGCCGCAAGAGGCGTCCGCCAGTATCCCGACTCGCGCAGGTTAGCGAGGCCGTTCATCGCTGCTTGCAGCTTTAATTAGGATATTGAAACTGAAGGAATTATTATTATTATTATTCCGGCAAATGAATTGCCTTTTTGGGGACTTATCATATTCAAAAACTCACCATATTTGGCGGTCGCATCAAGTCTGGTGAAAATTTACGTATTTTAATGGTTTCGGGAATAGGCGCACAAAAATGGCTCGCTAGCGCCCCTACAATAATTTGAAAATTCAGCCCCTGCACTACGTTTAACGTAGAGCCACGAAACTTGGTACACATATGTAGCATGGCAGGACGGACATAAAACTCCATTGTAGCCCCCTAAACCCAACAGGAAGTCCGCCATTTTGTATTGAATGTTCGAAATTAGTGCGATTTTGGCCATTTCCACGTGTCGTACTTTAACGAACTCCTCCTAGAGCTTTCATCCAATCAGCTTCAAACTTGGTGTGTGTCATCTTAACATGTTAACGATGAAAAGTTATTAAAGAAAAACTTTTCGTCATAGGGCGTGGCCGTGGCGGGGCGGCCATTTTGTGCGATCGCCACCAAAACAGGAAGTGGGTGTAACTCGGCGTACAGTGTCGATTGGATCGAAACTTGTCAGGATTCATCAGAGTCCGCCCCTGACGACATATACACGCCGCTATTGGCTCAAAGTCATAGCGCCCCCTAGTGGCAACAGGAAGTAGGCCTAAAAGACAAGGTGCTATACTTTAACGAACTCCTCCTAGAGCTTTCATCTGATCAACTTCAAACTTGGTGTGTGTCATCTTAAGATGTTGACGATGAAAAGTTATTAAAGAAAAACTTTTCGTCAACGGTGTGGGCGTGGCATGGCGGCCATTTTGAGTGTTTAGCGATGAAGGAGAAAGTGGCTGTAACTACAGCGTACGTTGTCGTATCTGCTTGAAATTTCCCACAATCACCAAGAGTCGGCCTGAGGACACCTACAGGCCAATATGGACTTTTGGAGACAGCGCCACCATCTGGCAACAGGAAATATGCCTTATATGACAAACATCATCCGATTTACATGAAACTTAGAATGTGTGGTCTACATGTGATACTGAGGCGGCCTATAATTTGACCACGCCCAGTCACTCAGGCCACGCCCCCTTTCATAACATTTGAACCGTTTAAGGTATAGCTTTGTGTGAGGTGTCAATGAACTCAGCAGAGACTTCCTTCTTTATTGGTGATGGTTTGGCCCGCCCCTATGCGTAAGCCACGCCCACTTTCATAACATTTGAACCGTTTAAGGTACAGTCTTGTGTGAGGTATCATTGAACTCAGCAGAGACTTCCTTTTCATTGGTGATGTTTGACCCGCCCCCATGATGCGGCCACGCCCCCTTTCACAGATAATGAACCGTATGACGTAGAATCTTGTGTGAGGTGTCATTGAACTCAGCAGAGAGTTCCTTTTTCATTGGTGATGTTTGACCCGCCCCCTATGATGCGGCCACGCCCCTTTCACAGATAATGACCTGTATGATTTATAATCTTGTGTGAGGTGTCATTGAACTCAGCAGAGACTTCCTTTTCATTGGTGATGTTTGACCCGCCCCTTATGATGCGGCCACGCCCCTTTCACAGATAATGAACCGTATGACGTAGAGTCTTGTGTGAGGTGTCATTGAACTCAGCAGGAGTTCACTTTTCATTGCGGCGATGTTCAGTGTCTGAGTGGCGCGCAAATGCGGCCGCAAGGAGAGGCGTCCGCCAGTATCCCGACTCGCGCAGGTTAGCGAGGGCCGTTCATCGCTGCTTGCAGCTTTAATTAGGCCCGAGCGCCGACAGCGGCGAGCCCTATTGAAATTGAAGGAATTATTATTCTTTCTTTCTTTTCCGTCAAATGAATTGCCTTTTTGGGGACTTATCATATTCAAAAACTCACCATATTTGGCGGTCGCATCAAGTCTGGTGAAAATTTACGTATTTTAATGGTTTCGGGAATAGGCGCACAAAAATGGCTCGCTAGCGCCCCCTACAATAATTTGAAAATTCAGCCCCTGCACTACGTTTAACGTAGAGCCACGAAACTTGGTCCACATATGTAGCATGGCAGGACGGACATAAAACTCCATTGTAGCCCCCCCCTAAACCAAACAGGAAGTCCGCCATTTTGTATTGAATGTTCGAAATTAGTGCGATTTTGGCCATTTCCACGTGTCGTACTTTAACGAACTCCTCCTAGAGCTTTCATCCAATCAGCTTCAAACTTGGTGTGTGTCATCTTAAGATGTTAACGATGAAAAGTTATTAAAAGAAAAACTTTTCGTCATAGGGCGTGGCCGTGGCGGGGCGGCCATTTTGTGCGAATCGCCACCAAAACAGGAAGTGGGTGTAACTTGAGCGTACGTGTCGATTGGATCGAAACTTTCCAGGATTCATCAGAGTCCGCCCCTGACGACATATACACGCCGCTATTGGCTCAAAGTCATAGCGCCCCCTAGTGGCAACAGGAAGTAGGCCTAAAAGACAAGGTGCTATACTTTAACGAACTCCTCCTAGAGCTTTCATCCGATCAACTTCAAACTTGGTGTGTGTCATCTTAAGATGTTGACGATGAAAAGTTATTAAAAGAAAAACTTTTCGTCAAACGGTGTGGGCGTGGCATGGCGGCCATTTTGAGTGTTTAGCGATGAAGGAGAAAGTGGCTGTAACTACAGCGTACGTTGTCGTATCTGCTTGAAATTTCCCACAATCACCAAGAGTCCGGCCTGAGGACACCTACAGGCCAATATGGACTTTTGGAGACAGCGCCACCATCTGGCAACAGGAAATATGCCTTATATGACAAACATCATCCGATTTACATGAAACTTAGAATGTGTGGTCTACATGTGATACTGAGGCGGCCCCTATAATTTGACCACGCCCAGTCACCAGGCCACGCCCCCTTTCATAACATTTGAACCGTTTAAGGTATAGCTTTGTGTGAGGTGTCAATGAACTCAGCAGAGACTTCCTTCTTTATTGGTGATGGTTTGGCCCGCCCCTATGCGTAAGCCACGCCCACTTTCATAACATTTGAACCGTTTAAGGTATAGCTTTGTGTGAGGTGTCAATGAACTCAGCAGAGACTTCCTTTTTCATTGGTGATGTTTGACCCGCCCCCATGATGCGGCCACGCCCCTTTCAGATAATGAACCGTATGACGTAGAATCTTGTGTGAGGTGTCAATGAACTCAGCAGAGAGTTCCTTTTCATTGGTGATGTTTTCCCCGCCCCCTATGATGCGGCCACGCCCCTTTCATAATGTGACCCATTTAAGGTGTAGTCTTGTGTGAGGTGTCATGAACTCAGCAGAGACTTCCTTTTCATTGGTGATGTTTGACCCGTCCCCCTATGATGCGGCCACGCCCCCTTTCACAGATAATGAACTGTATGACGTATAGCCTTGTGTGAGGTGTCATTGAACTCAGCATAGACTTCCTTCTTCATTGGTGATGTTTGACACGGCCCACTATGATGCGGCCACGCCCACTTTCACAGATAATGAACCGTATGCGTAGAGTCTTGTGTGAGGTGTCATTGAACTCAGCAGGAGTTCACTTTTCATTGCGACGATGTTCAGTGTCTGAGTGGCGCAAATGCGGCCGCAGGAGGCGTCCGCCAGTATCCCGACTCGCGCAGGTTAGCGAGGCCCGTTCATCGCTGCTTGCAGCTTTAGAGCGCCGACAGCGCGAGGCTATTGAAACTGAAGGAATTATTATTATTATTATTATTATTATTATTCCGTCAAATGAATTGCCTTTTTGGGGGACTTATCATATTCAAAAACTCACCATATTTGGCGGTCGCATCAAGTCTGGTGAAAATTTACGTATTTTAATGGTTTCGGGAATAGGCGCACAAAAATGGCTCGCTAGCGCCCCTACAATAATTTGAAAATTCAGCCCCTGCACTACGTTTAACGTAGAGCCACGAAACTTGGTCCACATATGTAGCATGGCAGGGCGGACATAAAACTCCATTGTAGCCCCCCCCTAAACCCAACAGGAAGTCCGCCATTTTGTATTGAATGTTCGAAATTAGTGCGATTTTGGCCATTTCCACGTGTCGTACTTTAACGAACTCCTCCTAGAGCTTTCATCCAATCAGCTTCAAACTTGGTGTGTGTCATCTTAACATGTTAACGATGAAAAGTTATTAAAAGAAAAACTTTTCGTCATAGGGCGTGGCCGTGGCGGGGCGGCCATTTTGTGCGATCGCCACCAAAACAGGAAGTGGGTGTAACTTGGCGTACAGTGTCGATTGGATCGAAACTTGTCAGGATTCATCAGAGTCCGCCCCTGACGACATATACACGCCGCTATTGGCTCAAAGTCATAGCGCCCCCTAGTGGCAACAGGAAGTAGGCCTAAAAGACAAGGTGCTATACTTTAACGAACTCCTCCTAGAGCTTTCATCTGATCAACTTCAAACTTGGTGTGTGTCATCTTAAGATGTTGACGATGAAAAGTTATTAAAAGAAAAACTTTTCGTCAACGGTGTGGGCGTGGCATGGCGGCCATTTTGAGTGTTTAGCGATGAAGGAGAAAGTGGCTGTAACTACAGCGTACGTTGTCGTATCTGCTTGAAATTTCCCACAATCACCAAGAGTCCGGCCTGAGGACACCTACAGGCCAATATGGACTTTTGGAGACAGCGCCACCATCTGGCAACAGGAAATATGCCTTATATGACAAACATCATCCGATTTACATGAAACTTAGAATGTGTGGTCTACATGTGATACTGAGGCGGCCCCTATATTTTGACCACGCCCAGTCACTCAGGCCACGCCCCTTTCATAACATTTGAACCGTTTAAGGTATAGCTTTGTGTGAGGTGTCAATGAACTCAGCAGAGACTTCCTTCTTTATTGGTGATGGTTTGGCCCGCCCCTATGCGTAAGCCACGCCCACTTTCATAACATTTGAACCGTTTAAGGTACAGTCTTGTGTGAGGTGTCAATGAACTCAGCAGAGACTTCCTTTTCATTGGTGATGTTTGACCCGCCCCCATGATGCGGCCACGCCCCTTTCACAGATAATGAACCGTATGACGTAGAATCTTGTGAGGTGTCATTGAACTCAGCAGAGAGTTCCTTTTTCATTGGTGATGTTTGACCCGCCCCCTATGATGCGGCCACGCCCCTTTCACAGATAATGACCTGTATGACGTATAGTCTTGTGTGAGGTGTCATTGAACTCAGCAGAGACTTCCTTTTCATTGGTGATGTTTGACCCGCCCCTTATGATGCGGCCACGCCCCTTTCACAGATAATGAACCGTATGACGTAGAGTCTTGTGTGAGGTATCATTGAACTCAGCAGGAGTTCACTTTTCATTGGCGATGTTCAGTGTCTGAGTGACGCGCAAATGCGGCCGCAAGAGGCGTCCGCCAGTATCCCGACTCGCGCAGGTTAGCGAGGGCCCGTTCATCGCTGCTTGCAGCTTTAATTATTATTATTATTCCGCAAATGAATTGCCTTTTTGAGGACTTATCATATTCAAAAACTCACCATATTTGGCGGTCGCATCAAGTCTGGTGAAAATTTACGTATTTTAATGGTTTCGGGAATAGGCGCACAAAAATGGCTCGCTAGCGCCCCTACAATAATTTGAAAATTCAGCCCCTGCACTACGTTTAACGTAGAGCCACGAAACTTGGTACACATATGTAGCATGGCAGGACGGACATAAAACTCCATTGTAGCCCCCTAAACCCAACAGGAAGTCCGCCATTTTGTATTGAATGTTCGAAATTAGTGCGATTTTGGCCATTTCCACGTGTCGTACTTTAACGAACTCCTCCTAGAGCTTTCATCCAATCAGCTTCAAACTTGGTGTGTGTCATCTTAACATGTTAACGATGAAAAGTTATTAAAAGAAAAACTTTTCGTCATAGGGCGTGGCCGTGGCGGGGCGGCCATTTTGTGCGATTCGCCACCAAAACAGGAAGTGGGTGTAACTTGAGCGTACTTGTCGATTGGATCGAAACTTTTCAGGATTCATCAGAGTCCGCCCCTGACGACATATACACGCCGCTATTGGCTCAAAGTCATAGCGCCCCCTAGTGGCAACAGGAAGTAGGCCTAAAAGACAAGGTGCTATACTTTAACGAACTCCTCCTAGAGCTTTCATCTGATCAACTTCAAACTTGGTGTGTGTCATCTTAAGATGTTGTCGATGAAAAGTTATTAAAAGAAAAACTTTTCGTCAACGGTGTGGGCGTGGCATGGCGGCCATTTTGAGTGTTTAGCGATGAAGGAGAAAGTGGCTGTAACTACAGCGTACGTTGTCGTATCTGCTTGAAATTTCCCACAATCACCAAGAGTCGGCCTGAGGACACCTACAGGCCAATATGGACTTTTGGAGACAGCGCCACCATCTGGCAACAGGAAATATGCCTTATATGACAAACATCATCCGATTTACATGAAACTTAGAATGTGTGGTCTACATGTGATACTGAGGCGGCCCCTATAATTTGACCACGCCCAGTCACCAGGCCACGCCCCCTTTCATAACATTTGAACCGTTTAAGGTATAGCTTTGTGTGAGGTGTCAATGAACTCAGCAGAGACTTCCTTCTTTATTGGTGATGGTTTGGCCCGCCCCTATGCGTAAGCCACGCCCACTTTCATAACATTTGAACCGTTTAAGGTACAGCTTTGTGTGAGGTGTCAATGAACTCAGCAGAGACTTCCTTTTCATTGGTGATGTTTGACCCGCCCCCTATGATGCGGCCACGCCCCTTTCACAGATAATGAACTGTATGACGTATAGTCTTGTGTGAGGTGTCATTGAACTCAGCAGAGAGTTCCTTTTCATTGGTGATGTTCAGTGTCTGAGTGACGCGCCACCCCCGCAAGGAGGCGTCCGCCAGTATCCCGACTCGCGCAGGTTAGCGAGGGCCGTTCATCGCTGCTTGCAGCTTTAATTAGGCCCGCGCCGACAGTGGCGGCGAAGGCCCTATTGGAACTGAAGGAATTAGGGCCGAGCGCCGACAGCGGCGAAGGCCCTATTGAAACTGAAGGAATTATTAGGGCCCGAGCGCCGACAGCGGCGAGGCCTATTGAAACTGAAGGAATTATTATTATTATTATTCTTTATTATTTTCCGTCAAATGAATTGCCTTTTTGAGGACTTATCATATTCAAAAACTCACCATATTTGGCGGTCGCATCAAGTCTGGTGAAAATTTACGTATTTTAATGGTTTCGGGAATAGGCGCACAAAAATGGCTCGCTAGCGCCCCTACAATAATTTGAAAATTCAGCCCCTGCACTACGTTTAACGTAGACTCACGAAACTTGGTCCACATATGTAGCATGGCAGGGCGGACATAAAACTCCATTGTAGCCCCCTAAACCCAACAGGAAGTCCGCCATTTTGTATTGAATGTTCGAAATTAGTGCGATTTTGGCCATTTCCACGTGTCGTACTTTAACGAACTCCTCCTAGAGCTTTCATCCAATCAGCTTCAAACTTGGTGTGTGTCATCTTAACATGTTAACGATGAAAAGTTATTAAAGAAAAACTTTTCGTCATAGGGCGTGGCCGTGGCGGGCGGCCATTTTGTGCGATTCGCCACCAAAACAGGAAGTGGGTGTAACTTGGGCGTACGTTGTCCGATTGGATCGAAACTTGTCAGGATTCATCAGAGTCCGCCCCTGACGACATATACACGCGCTATTGGCTCAAAGTCATAGCGCCCCTAGTGGCAACAGGAAGTAGGCCTAAAAGACAAGGTGCTATACTTTAACGAACTCCTCCTAGAGCTTTCATCTGATCAACTTCAAACTTGGTGTGTGTCATCTTAAGATGTTGACGATGAAAAGTTATTAAAAGAAAAACTTTTCGTCAACGGTGTGGGCGTGGCATGGCGGCCATTTTGAGTGTTTAGCGATGAAGGAGAAAGTGGCTGTAACTACAGCGTACGTTGTCGTATCTGCTTGAAATTTCCCACAATCACCAAGAGTCGGCCTGAGGACACCTACAGGCCAATATGGACTTTTGGAGACAGCGCCACCATCTGGCAACAGGAAATATGCCTTATATGACAAACATCATCCGATTTACATGAAACTTAGAATGTGTGGTCTACATGTGATACTGAGGCGGCCCCTATATTTTGACCACGCCCAGTCGCTCAGGCCACGCCCCCTTTCATAACATTTGAACCGTTTAAGGTATAGCTTTGTGTGAGGTGTCAATGAACTCAGCAGAGACTTCCTTCTTTATTGGTGATGGTTTGGCCCGCCCCCTATGCGTAAGCCACGCCCACTTTCATAACATTTGAACCGTTTAAGGTACAGCTTTGTGTGAGGTGTCAATGAACTCAGCAGATAATTCCTTTTTCATTGGTGATGTTTGACCCGCCCCCCTATGATGCGGCCACGCCCCTTTTCAAATATATTGAACTGTATGACGTAGAATCTTGTGTGAGGTACCGTTGAACTCAGCAGAGTTCCTTTTCATTGGTGATGTTTGACCCGCCCCCTATGATGCGGCCACGCCCCTTTCACAGATAATGAACTGTATGACGTAGAGTCTTGTGTGAGGTGTCATTGAACTCAGCAGGAGTTCCTTTTTCATTGGGACGATTTTCGGTGTCTGAGTGGCGCGCATGCACGGTCGCAAGGAGAGGCGTCGCCAGTATCCCGACTCGCGCAGGTTAGCGAGGGCCGTTCATCGCTGCTTGCAGCTTTAATTAGGGCCAGCGCCCGACAGCGCGAAGGCCCTATTGAAACTGAAGCTTATTATTATTATTATTCTTTATTCTTTATTTTCCGCAAATGAATTGCCTTTTTGAGGGACTTATCATATTCAAAAACTCACCATATTTGGCGGTCGCATCAAGTCTGGTGAAAATTTACGTATTTTAATGGTTTCGGGAATGGGCGCACAAAATGGCTCGCTAGCGCCCCTACAATAATTTGAAAATTCAGCCCCTGCAGTACGTTTAACGTAGACTCACGAAACTTGGTACACATATGTAGCATGGCAGGACGGACATAAAACTCCATTGTAGCCCCCTAAACCCAACAGGAAGTCCGCCATTTTGTATTGAATGTTCGAAATTAGTGCGATTTTGGCCATTTCCACGTGTCGTACTTTAACGAACTCCTCCTAGAGCTTTCATCCAATCAGCTTCAAACTTGGTGTGTGTCATCTTAACATGTTAACGATGAAAAGTTATTAAAGAAAAACTTTTCGTCATAGGGCGTGGCCGTGGCAGGGCGGCCATTTTGTGCGATTCGCCACCAAAACAGGAAGTGGGTGTAACTTGAGCGTACGTTGTCCGATTGGATCGAAACTTTCAGGATTCATCAGAGTCCGCCCCTGACGACATATACACGCCGCTATTGGCTCAAAGTCATAGCGCCCCTAGTGGCAACAGGAAGTAGGCCTAAAAGACAAGGTGCTATACTTTAACGAACTCCTCCTAGAGCTTTCATCTGATCAACTTCAAACTTGGTGTGTGTCATCTTAAGATGTTAACGATGAAAAGTTATTAAAAGAAAAACTTTTCGTCAACGGTGTGGGCGTGGCATGGCGGCCATTTTGAGTGTTTAGCGATGAAGGAGAAAGTGGCTGTAACTACAGCGTACGTTGTCGTATCTGCTTGAAATTTCCCACAATCACCAAGAGTCCCGCCTGAGGACACCTACAGGCCAATATGGACTTTTGGAGACAGCGCCACCATCTGGCAACAGGAAATATGCCTTATATGACAAACATCATCCGATTTACATGAAACTTAGAATGTGTGGTCTACATGTGATACTGAGGCGGCCTATAATTTGACCACGCCCAGTCACTCAGGCCACGCCCCTTTCATAACATTTGAACCGTTTAAGGTATAGCTTTGTGTGAGGTGTCAATGAACTCAGCAGAGACTTCCTTCTTCATTGGTGATGGTTTGGCCCGCCCCTATGCGTAAGCCACGCCCACTTTCATAACATTTGAACCGTTTAAGGTACAGCTTTGTGTGAGGTGTCAATGAACTCAGCAGAGACTTCCTTTTCATTGGTGATGTTTGACCCGCCCCTATGATGCGGCCACGCCCCTTTTCACATATATTGAACTGTATGACGTAGAGTCTTGTGTGAGGTGTCATTGAACTCAGCAGAGTTCCTTTTCATTGGTGATGTTTGACCCCCTATGATGCGGCCACGCCCTTTCACAGATAATGAACTGTATGATGTATAGCCTTGTGTGAGGTATCATTGAACTCAGCAGAGACTTCCTTCTTCATTGGTGATGTTTGACCCGCCCCTATGATGCGGCCACGCCCCTTTCACATATATTGAACTGTATGACGTATAGTCTTGTGTGAGGTGTCATTGAACTCAGCAGAGTTCCTTCATTATTGGTGATTGTTTGGCCCCCTATGTTAACCACGCCTTTCATAATGGTGACCCATGTAAGGTACAGTCTTGTGTGAGGTATCGTTGAACTCAGCAGAGAGTTCCTTTTTCATTGGTGATGTTTGACCCGCCCCACTATGATGCGGCCACGCCCTTTCACAGATAATGACCTGTATGATTTATAATCTTGTGTGAGGTGTCATTGAACTCAGCATAGGTTCCTTTTTCATTGGTAAAGTTTGACCCGCTCCCTTATGATGCGGCCACGCCCCCTTTCACAGATAATGAACTGTATGCGTAGTCTTGTGTGAGGTATCATTGAACTCAGCAGGAGTTCACTTTTCATTGGCGACGATGTTCAGTGTCTGAGTGACGCGCAAATGCACGGCCGCAGGAGAGGCGTCCGCCAGTATCCCGACTCGCGCAGGTTAGCGAGGCCCGTTCATCGCTGCTTGCAGCTTTAATTATTATTATTCTTTATTATTATTTTCCGTCAAATGAATTGCCTTTTTGGGGACTTATCATATTCAAAAACTCACCATATTTGGCGGTCGCATCAAGTCTGGTGAAAATTTACGTATTTTAATGGTTTCGGGAATAGGCGCACAAAATGGCTCGCTAGCGCCCCTACAATAATTTGAAAATTCAGCCCCTGCAGCACGTTTAACGTAGAGTCACGAAACTTGGTCCACATATGTAGCATGGCAGGACGGACATAAAACTCCATTGTAGCCCCCTAAACCCAACAGGAAGTCCGCCATTTTGTATTGAATGTTCGAAATTAGTGCGATTTTGGCCATTTCCACGTGTCGTACTTTAACGAACTCCTCCTAGAGCTTTCATCCAATCAGCTTCAAACTTGGTGTGTGTCATCTTAAGATGTTAACGATGAAAAGTTATTAAAAGAAAAACTTTTCGTCATAGGGCGTGGCCGTGGCGGGGCGGCCATTTTGTGCGATTCGCCACCAAAACAGGAAGTGGGTGTAACTTGAGCGTACGTTGTCCGATTGGATCGAAACTTTTCAGGATTCATCAGAGTCCGCCCTGACGACATCTACACGCCGCTATTGGCTCAAAGTCATAGCGCCCCTAGTGGCAACAGGAAGTAGGCCTAAAAGACAAGGTGCTATACTTTAACGAACTCCTCCTAGAGCTTTCATCCGATCAACTTCAAACTTGGTGTGTGTCATCTTAAGATGTTGACGATGAAAAGTTATTAAAAGAAAAACTTTTCGTCACACGGTGTGGGCGTGGCATGGCGGCCATTTTGAGTGTTTAGCGATGAAGGAGAAAGTGGCTGTAACTACAGCGTACGTTGTCGTATCTGCTTGAAATTTCCCACAATCACCAAGAGTCCGGCCTGAGGACACCTACAGGCCAATATGGACTTTTGGAGACAGCGCCACCATCTGGCAACAGGAAATATGCCTTATATGACAAACATCATCCGATTTACATGAAACTTAGAATGTGTGGTCTACATGTGATACTGAGGCGGCCCCTATAATTTGACCACGCCCAGTCACTCAGGCCACGCCCCTTTCATAACATTTGAACCGTTTAAGGTATAGCTTTGTGTGAGGTGTCAATGAACTCAGCAGAGACTTCCTTCTTTTGGTGATGGTTTGGCCCGCCCCTATGCGTAAGCCACGCCCACTTTCATAACATTTGAACCGTTTAAGGTACAGCTTTGTGTGAGGTGTCAATGAACTCAGCAGAGACTTCCTTTTTATTGGTGATGTTTGACCCGCCCCCTATGATGCGGCCACGCCCCTTTCACAGATAATGACCTGTATGACGTATAATCTTGTGTGAGGTGTCATTGAACTCAGCAGAGACTTCCTTCTTCATTGGTGATGTTTGACCCGCCCCCCATGATGCGGCCACGCCCCCTTTCACAGATAATGAACCGTATGACGTAGAGTCTTGTGTGAGGTGTCATTGAACTCAGCAGGAGTTCACTTTTCATTGGCGACGATGTTCAGTGTCTGAGTGACGCGCAAATGCACGGCCGCAAGGAGAGGCGTCCGCCAGTATCCCGACTCGCGCAGGTTAGCGAGGCCCGTTCATCGCTGCTTGCAGCTTTAATTATTATTATTATTATTCCGGCAAATGAATTGCCTTTTTGAGGGACTTATCATATTCAAAAACTCACCATATTTGGCGGTCGCATCAAGTCTGGTGAAAATTTACGTATTTTAATGGTTTCGGGAATAGGCGCACAAAATGGCTCGCTAGCGCCCCTACAATAATTTGAAAATTCAGCCCCTGCACTACGTTTAACGTAGAGCCCACGAAACTTGGTCCACATATGTAGCATGGCAGGACGGACATAAAACTCCATTGTAGCCCCCCCCTAAACCCAACAGGAAGTCCGCCATTTTGTATTGAATGTTCGAAATTAGTGCGATTTTGGCCATTTCCACGTGTCGTACTTTAACGAACTCCTCCTAGAGCTTTCATCCAATCAGCTTCAAACTTGGTGTGTGTCATCTTAACATGTTAACGATGAAAAGTTATTGAAAGAAAAACTTTTCGTCATAGGGCGTGGCCGTGGCGGGGCGGCCATTTTGTGCGATCGCCACCAAAACAGGAAGTGGGTGTAACTCGAGCGTACAGTGTCCGATTGGTTCGAAACTTGTCAGGATTCATCAGAGTCCGCCCTGACGACATATACACGCCGCTATTGGCTCAAAGTCATAGCGCCCCCTAGTGGCAACAGGAAGTAGGCCTAAAAGACAAGGTGCTATACTTTAACGAACTCCTCCTAGAGCTTTCATCTGATCAACTTCAAACTTGTGTGTGTCATCTTAAGATGTTGACGATGAAAAGTTATTAAAAGAAAAACTTTTCGTCAACGGTGTGGGCGTGGCATGGCGGCCATTTTGAGTGTTTAGCGATGAAGGAGAAAGTGGCTGTAACTACAGCGTACGTTGTCGTATCTGCTTGAAATTTCCCACAATCACCAAGAGTCCAGGCCTGAGGACACCTACAGGCCAATATGGACTTTTGGAGACAGCGCCACCATCTGGCAACAGGAAATATGCCTTATATGACAAACATCATCCGATTTACATGAAACTTAGAATGTGTGGTCTACATGTGATACTGAGGCGGCCCCTATATTTTGACCACGCCCAGTCACTCAGGCCACGCCCCTTTCATAACATTTGAACCGTTTAAGGTATAGCTTTGTGTGAGGTGTCAATGAACTCAGCAGAGACTTCCTTCTTTATTGGTGATGGTTTGGCCCGCCCCTATGCGTAAGCCACGCCCACTTTCATAACTTTGAACCGTTTAAGGTACAGTCTTGTGTGAGGTGTCATTGAACTCAGCAGAGACTTCCTTTTCATTGGTGATGTTTGACCCGCCCCCATGATGCGGCCACGCCCCTTTCACAGATAATGAACCGTATGACGTAGAATCTTGTGTGAGGTGTCATTGAACTCAGCAGAGAGTTCCTTTTCATTGGTGATGTTTGACCCGCCCCCTATGATGCGGCCACGCCCCTTTCACAGATAATGACCTGTATGACGTATAATCTTGTGTGAGGTGTCATTGAACTCAGCAGAGACTTCCTTTTCATTGGTGATGTTTGACCCGCCCCTTATGATGCGGCCACGCCCCTTTCACAGATAATGACCTGTATGACGTAGAGTCTTGTGAGGTATCATTGAACTCAGCAGGAGTTCACTTTTCATTGGCGACGATGTTCAGTGTCTGAGTGACGCGCAAATGCACGGCCGCAAGAGAGGCGTCCGCCAGTATCCCGACTCGCGCAGGTTAGCGAGGCCCGTTCATCGCTGCTTGCAGCTTTAATGGCGTTGCAGCTTATTAACTTTATTATTATTATTATTATTCTTTTTTTCCCGCAAATGAATTGCCTTTTTGAGGACTTATCATATTCAAAAACTCACCATATTTGGCGGTCGCATCAAGTCTGGTGAAAATTTACGTATTTTAATGGTTTCAGAATGGGCGCACAAAAATGGCTCGCTAGCGCCCCTACAATAATTTGAAAATTCAGCCCTGCACTACGTTTAACGAGAGTCACGAAACTTGGTCCACATATGTAGCATGGCAGGGCGGACATAAAACTCCATTGTAGCCCCCTAAACCCAACAGGAAGTCCGCCATTTTGTATTGAATGTTCGAAATTAGTGCGATTTTGGCCATTTCCACGTGTCGTACTTTAACGAACTCCTCCTAGAGCTTTCATCCAATCAGCTTCAAACTTGGTGTGTGTCATCTTAACATGTTAACGATGAAAAGTTATTAAAAGAAAAACTTTTCGTCATAGGGCGTGGCCGTGGCGGGGCGGCCATTTTGTGCGATTCGCCACCAAAACAGGAAGTGGGTGTAACTTGAGCGTACGTTGTCCGATTGGATCGAAACTTTCAGGATTCATCAGAGTCCGCCCTGACGACATATACACGCCGCTATTGGCTCAAAGTCATAGCGCCCCTAGTGGCAACAGGAAGTAGGCCTAAAAGACAAGGTGCTATACTTTAACGAACTCCTCCTAGAGCTTTCATCTGATCAACTTCAAACTTGGTGTGTGTCATCTTAAGATGTTGACGATGAAAAGTTATTAAAAGAAAAACTTTTCGTCGAACGGTGTGGGCGTGGCATGGCGGCCATTTTGAGTGTTTAGCGATGAAGGAGAAAGTGGCTGTAACTACAGCGTACGTTGTCGTATCTGCTTGAAATTTCCCACAATCACCAAGAGTCCCGGCCTGAGGACACCTACAGGCCAATATGGACTTTTGGAGACAGCGCCACCATCTGGCAACAGGAAATATGCCTTATATGACAAACATCATCCGATTTACATGAAACTTAGAATGTGTGGTCTACATGTGATACTGAGGCGGCCCCTATAATTTGACCACGCCCAGTCACTCAGGCCACGCCCCTTTCATAACATTTGAACCGTTTAAGGTATAGCTTTGTGTGAGGTGTCAATGAACTCAGCAGAGACTTCCTTCTTCATTGGTGATGGTTTGGCCCGCCCCCTATGCGTAAGCCACGCCCACTTTCATAACATTTGAACCGTTTAAGGTATAGCTTTGTGTGAGGTGTCAATGAACTCAGCAGAGACTTCCTTTTTCATTGGTGATGTTTGACCCGCCCCCTATGATGCGGCCACGCCCTTTCACAGATAATGAACCATATGACGTAGAATCTTGTGTGAGGTGTCAATGAACTCAGCAGAGAGTTCCTTTTCATTGGTGATGTTTTCCCGCCCCTATGATGCGGCCACGCCCCCTTTCATAATAATGAACCATTTAAGGTGTAGTCTTGTGTGAGTATCATTGAACTCAGCAGAGACTTCCTTTTCATTGGTGATGTTTGACCTGCCCCTATGATGCGGCCACGCCCCCTTTCACAGATATTGAACTGTATGACGTATAGTGTTGTGTGAGGTGTCATTGAACTCAGCAGAGACTTCCTTTTTCATTGGTGATGTTTGACCCGCCCCCCCATGATGCGGCCACGCCCCCTTTCACAGATAATGAACCGTATGACGTAGAATCTTGTGTGAGGTATCGTTGAACTCAGCAGAGACTTCACTTTTCATTGGTGATGTTTGACCCGCAATGATGCGGCCACGTTTCAGATAATGTACCGTATGGAGAGTCTTGTGTGAGTGTCATTGAACTCAGCAGGTTCACTTTTCTTTGGCAGCGATTTTCAGTGTCTAGTGGCGCCAATGCTTGCGCCGCAGAGCGTCCGCCAGTATCACTCGCGCGCGAGGGCCGTTCATCGCTGAAGCTTTAATTATTATTATTATTCTTTCTTTCTTTCTTTTCCGCAAATGAATTGCCTTTTTGAGGGACTTATCATATTCAAAAACTCACCATATTTGGCGGTCGCATCAAGTCTGGTGAAAATTTACGTATTTTAATGGTTTCGGAATAGGCGCACAAAATGGCTCGCTAGCGCCCCCTACAATAATTTGAAAATTCAGCCCCTGCACTACGTTTAACGTAGAGCCACGAAACTTGGTACACATATGTAGCATGGCAGGGCGGACATAAAACTCCATTGTAGCCCCCCCCTAAACCCAACAGGAAGTCCGCCATTTTGTATTGAATGTTCGAAATTAGTGCGATTTTGGCCATTTCCACGTGTCGTACTTTAACGAACTCCTCCTAGAGCTTTCATCCAATCAGCTTCAAACTTGGTGTGTGTCATCTTAAGATGTTAACGATGAAAAGTTATTAAAAGAAAAACTTTTCGTCATAGGGCGTGGCCGTGGCAGGGCGGCCATTTTGTGCGATTCGCCACCAAAACAGGAAGTGGGTGTAACTTGAGCGTACTTGTCCGATTGGATCGAAACTTGTCAGGATTCATCAGAGTCCGCCCCTGACGACATATACACGCCGCTATTGGCTCAAAGTCATAGCGCCCCTAGTGGCAACAGGAAGTAGGCCTAAAAGACAAGGTGCTATACTTTAACGAACTCCTCCTAGAGCTTTCATCTGATCAACTTCAAACTTGGTGTGTGTCATCTTAAGATGTTGAAGATGAAAAGTTATTAAAAGAAAAACTTTTCGTCAAACGGTGTGGGCGTGGCATGGCGGCCATTTTGAGTGTTTAGCGATGAAGGAGAAAGTGGCTGTAACTACAGCGTACGTTGTCGTATCTGCTTGAAATTTCCCACAATCACCAAGAGTCCAGGCCTGAGGACACCTACAGGCCAATATGGACTTTTGGAGACAGCGCCACCATCTGGCAACAGGAAATATGCCTTATATGACAAACATCATCCGATTTACATGAAACTTAGAATGTGTGGTCTACATGTGATACTGAGGCGGCCCCTATAATTTGACCACGCCCAGTCACCCAGGCCACGCCCTTTCATAACATTTGAACCGTTTAAGGTATAGCTTTGTGTGAGGTGTCAATGAACTCAGCAGAGACTTCCTTCTTTATTGGTGATGGTTTGGCCCGCCCCTATGCGTAAGCCACGCCCACTTTCATAACATTTGAACCGTTTAAGGTACAGATTTGTGTGAGGTGTCAATGAACTCAGCAGAGAATTCCTTTTCATTGGTGATGTTTGACCCGCCCCCTATGATGCGGCCACGCCCCTTTTCACAGATAATGAACTGTATGACGTATAGTCTTGTGTGAGGTGTCATTGAACTCAGCAGAGAGTTCCTTTTCATTGGTGATGTTCAGTGTCTGAGTGGCCACGCCATTTGATGCGGCCGTATGGGAGTAGAGTCCGCCAGTATCCCGACTCAGCGCAGGTGCGAGGGCCCGTTCATCGCTGCTTGCAGCTTTGGTTAGGCGCCGAGCGCCGACAGCAAGGCGAAGCCCTATTGGAACTGAAGGTTATTATTATTATTATTCTTTATTCTTTATTTTCCGCAAATGAATTGCCTTTTTGAGGGACTTATCATATTCAAAAACTCACCATATTTGGCGGTCGCATCAAGTCTGGTGAAAATTTACGTATTTTAATGGTTTCGGGAATAGGCGCACAAAATGGCTCGCTAGCGCCCCCTACAATAATTTGAAAATTCAGCCCTGCAGTACGTTTAACGTAGACTCACGAAACTTGGTACACATATGTAGCATGGCAGGACGGACATAAAACTCCATTGTAGCCCCCTAAACCCAACAGGAAGTCCGCCATTTTGTATTGAATGTTCGAAATTAGTGCGATTTTGGCCATTTCCACGTGTCGTACTTTAACGAACTCCTCCTAGAGCTTTCATCCAATCAGCTTCAAACTTGGTGTGTGTCATCTTAACATGTTAACGATGAAAAGTTATTAAAAGAAAAACTTTTCGTCATAGGGCGTGGCCGTGGCGGGGCGGCCATTTTGTGCGATTCGCCACCAAAACAGGAAGTGGGTGTAACTTGAGCGTACAGTGTCCGATTGGTCGAAACTTTTCAGGATTCATCAGAGTCCGCCCCTGACGACATATACACGCCGCTATTGGCTCAAAGTCATAGCGCCCCTAGTGGCAACAGGAAGTAGGCCTAAAAGACAAGGTGCTATACTTTAACGAACTCCTCCTAGAGCTTTCATCCGATCAACTTCAAACTTGGTGTGTGTCATCTTAAGATGTTGACGATGAAAAGTTATTAAAAGAAAAACTTTTCGTCCAACGGTGTGGGCGTGGCATGGCGGCCATTTTGAGTGTTTAGCGATGAAGGAGAAAGTGGCTGTAACTACAGCGTACGTTGTCGTATCTGCTTGAAATTTCCCACAATCACCAAGAGTCCCGGCCTGAGGACACCTACAGGCCAATATGGACTTTTGGAGACAGCGCCACCATCTGGCAACAGGAAATATGCCTTATATGACAAACATCATCCGATTTACATGAAACTTAGAATGTGTGGTCTACATGTGATACTGAGGCGGCCCCTATAATTTGACCACGCCCAGTCACTCCAGGCCACGCCCTTCATAACATTTGAACCGTTTAAGGTATAGTCTTGTGTGTGAGGTGTCAATGAACTCAGCAGAGACTTCCTTTTATTGGTGATGGTTTGGCCTGCCCCCTATGCGTAAGCCACGCCCACTTTCATAACATTTGAACCGTTTAAGGTACAGATTTGTGTGAGGTGTCAATGAACTCAGCAGAGACTTCCTTTTATTGGTGATGTTTGACCCGCCCCCTATGATGCGGCCACGCCCCCTTTCACAGATAATGAACCTGTATGACGTATAATCTTGTGTGAGGTGTCATTGAACTCAGCAGAGACTTCCTTCTTCATTGGTGATGTTTGACCCGCCCCCAATGATGCGGCCACGCCCCTTTCACAGATAATGAACCGTATGACGTAGAGTCTTGTGTGAGGTGTCATTGAACTCAGCAGGAGTTCACTTTTCATTGGCGACGATGTTCAGTGTCTGAGTGACGCGCAAATGCACGGCCGCAAGGAGAGGCGTCCGCCAGTATCCCGACTCGCGCAGGTTAGCGAGGGCCTGCTCATCGCTGCTTGCAGCTTTAATTATTATTATTCTTTATCCGCAAATGAATTGCCTTTTGGGGGACTTATCATATTCAAAAACTCACCATATTTGGCGGTCGCATCAAGTCTGGTGAAAATTTACGTATTTTAATGGTTTCGGGAATGGGCGCACAAAATGGCTCGCTAGCCCCTACAATAATTTGAAAATTCAGCCCCTGCACTACGTTTAACGTAGAGTCACGAAACTTGGTACATATGTAGCATGGCAGGACGGACATAAAACTCCATTGTAGCCCCCTAAACCCAACAGGAAGTCCGCCATTTTGTATTGAATGTTCGAAATTAGTGCGATTTTGGCCATTTCCACGTGTCGTACTTTAACGAACTCCTCCTAGAGCTTTCATCCAATCAGCTTCAAACTTGGTGTGTGTCATCTTAACATGTTAACGATGAAAAGTTATTAAAAGAAAAACTTTTCGTCATAGGGCGTGGCCGTGGCGGGGCGGCCATTTTGTGCGATTCGCCACCAAAACAGGAAGTGGGTGTAACTCGAGCGTACAGTGTCCGATTGGATCGAAACTTGTCAGGATTCATCAGAGTCCGCCCTGACGACATATACACGCCGCTATTGGCTCAAAGTCATAGCGCCCCTAGTGGCAACAGGAAGTAGGCCTAAAAGACAAGGTGCTATACTTTAACGAACTCCTCCTAGAGCTTTCATCTGATCAACTTCAAACTTGGTGTGTGTCATCTTAAGATGTTGATGATGAAAAGTTATTAAAAGAAAACTTTTCGTCACACGGTGTGGGCGTGGCATGGCGGCCATTTTGAGTGTTTAGCGATGAAGGAGAAAGTGGCTGTAACTACAGCGTACGTTGTCGTATCTGCTTGAAATTTCCCACAATCACCAAGAGTCCAGGCCTGAGGACACCTACAGGCCAATATGGACTTTTGGAGACAGCGCCACCATCTGGCAACAGGAAATATGCCTTATATGACAAACATCATCCGATTTACATGAAACTTAGAATGTGTGGTCTACATGTGATACTGAGGCGGCCCTATAATTTGACCACGCCCAGTCACTCAGGCCACGCCCTTTCATAACATTTGAACCGTTTAAGGTATAGCTTTGTGTGAGGTGTCAATGAACTCAGCAGAGACTTCCTTCTTTATTGGTGATGGTTTGGCCCGCCCCTATGCGTAAGCCACGCCCACTTTCATAACATTTGAACCGTTTAAGGTACAGTCTTGTGTGAGGTGTCAATGAACTCAGCAGAGACTTCCTTTTCATTGGTGATGTTTGACCCGCCCCATGATGCGGCCACGCCCCTTTCACAATAATGAACCGTATGACGTAGAATCTTGTGTGAGGTGTCATTGAACTCAGCAGAGACTTCCTTTTCATTGGTGATGTTTGACCCGCCCCCTATGATGCGGCCACGCCCCTTTCACAGATAATGAACCGTATGACGAGAATCTTGTGTGAGGTGTCATTGAACTCAGCAGAGAGTTCCTTTTCATTGGTGATGTTTGACCTGCCTGATGTGGCCACGCCCCTTTCACAGATAATGAACCGCCATAACGAGACTCTTGTGAGGTTAAGAACTCAGCAGGGAGTTCACTTTTCATTGGCGCGATGTTCAGTGTCTGAGTGACGCGCGCACGGTGCAAGGAGAGG
Organism: Percina caprodes; assembly: GCA_013375575.1. Lineage (NCBI taxonomy): Eukaryota > Metazoa > Chordata > Actinopteri > Perciformes > Percidae > Percina > Percina caprodes. Next base: position 76,633 of record JABXJD010001016.1, read on the forward strand.
CGTCCTATTAAACTGAAGGAAGGTTATTATTATTATTATTATTATTATTATTATTCTTTTTCCCGCAAATGAATTGCCTTTTTGAGGACTTATCATATTCAAAAACTCACCATATTTGGCGGTCGCATCAAGTCTGGTGAAAATTTACGTATTTTAATGGTTTCGGAATAGGCGCACAAAAATGGCTCGCTAGCGCCCCCTACAATAATTTGAAAATTCAGCCCCTGCACTACATTTAACGTAGAACGAAACTTGGTACACATATGTAGCATGGCAGGGCGGACATAAAACTCCATTGTAGCCCCCTAACCCAAACAGGAAGTCCGCCATTTTGTATTGAATGTTCGAAATTAGTGCGATTTTGGCCATTTCCACGTGTCGTACTTTAACGAACTCCTCCTAGAGCTTTCATCCAATCAGCTTCAAACTTGGTGTGTGTCATCTTAAGATGTTAACGATGAAAAGTTATTAAAAGAAAACTTTTCGTCATAGGGCGTGGCCGTGGGGGGCGGCCATTTTGTGCGATTCGCCACCAAAACAGGAAGTGGGTGTAACTTGAGCGTACAGTGTCCGATTGGATCGAAACTTGTCAGGATTCATCAGAGTCCGCCTGACGACATCTACACGCCGCTATTGGCTCAAAGTCATAGCGCCCCTAGTGGCAACAGGAAGTAGGCCTAAAAGACAAGGTGCTATACTTTAACGAACTCCTCCTAGAGCTTTCATCTGATCAACTTCAAACTTGGTGTGTGTCATCTTAAGATGTTGACGATGAAAAGTTATTAAAAGAAAAACTTTTCGTCAACGGTGTGGGCGTGGCATGGCGGCCATTTTGAGTGTTTAGCGATGAAGGAGAAAGTGGCTGTAACTACAGCGTACGTTGTCGTATCTGCTTGAAATTTCCCACAATCACCAAGAGTCCCGGCCTGAGGACACCTACAGGCCAATATGGACTTTTGGAGACAGCGCCACCATCTGGCAACAGGAAATATGCCTTATATGACAAACATCATCCGATTTACATGAAACTTAGAATGTGTGGTCTACATGTGATACTGAGGCGGCCCCTATAATTTGACCACGCCCAGTCACCAGGCCACGCCCTTTCATAACATTTGAACCGTTTAAGGTATAGCTTTGTGTGAGGTGTCAATGAACTCAGCAGAGACTTCCTTCATTGGTGATTTGGCCTGCCCTATGCGTAAGCCACGCCCACTTTCATAACATTTGAACCGTTTAAGGTACAGCTTGTGTGAGGTGTCAATGAACTCAGCAGAGACTTCCTTTTCATTGGTGATGTTACATATGCGGCCACGCCTTTCACAGATAATGAACCATATGACATGCGTGAGGTGTCATTGAACTCAGCAGAGACTTCCTTTTTCATTGGTGATGTTTGACCCGCCCCCTATGATGCGGCCACGCCCCTTTCACAGATAATGAACCGTATGACGTAGTCTTGTGTGAGGTGTCATTGAACTCAGCAGAGAGTTCCTTTTCATTGGTGATGTTTGACCCGCCCCCATGATGCGGCCACGCCCCTTTCACAGATAATGAACCGTATGACGTAAATCTTGTGTGAGGTGTCATTGAACTCAGCAGAGACTTCCTCTTCATTGGTGATGTTTGACCTGCCCCCCAATGATGCGGCCACGCCCTTCACAGATAATGAACCGTATGACGAGAGTCTTGTGTGAGGTGTCATTGAACTCAGCAGGGAGTTCACTTTTCATTTGCGACGATGTTCAGTGTCTGAGTGACGCGCAAATGCACGGTCCGCAAGGAGAGGCGTCCGCCAGTATCCCCGACTCGCGCAGGTTAGCGAGGGCCCGCTCATCGCTGCTTGCAGCTTTAATTAGGCCCTGATGCCACAGCGGCGAAGGCCCTATTGAAACTGAAGGAATTATTATTATTATTCTTTATTCTTATTTTCCGGCAAATGAATTGCCTTTTTGAGGGACTTATCATATTCAAAACTCACCATATTTGCGGTCGCATCAAGTCTGGTGAAAATTTACGTATTTTAATGGTTTCGGGAATGGGCGCACAAAATGGCTCGCTAGCGCCCTACAATAATTTGAAAATTCAGCCCCTGCAGTACGTTTAACGAGACTCACGAAACTTGGTACACATATGTAGCATGGCAGGACGGACATAAAACTCCATTGTAGCCCCCTAAACCCAACAGGAAGTCCGCCATTTTGTATTGAATGTTCAAATTAGTGCGATTTTGGCCATTTCCACGTGTCGTACTTTAACGAACTCCTCCTAGAGCTTTCATCCAATCAGCTTCAAACTTGGTGTGTGTCATCTTAACATGTTAACGATGAAAAGTTATTAAAAGAAAAACTTTTCATCATAGGGCGTGGCCGTGGCGGGGCGGCCATTTTGTGCGATTCGCCACCAAAACAGGAAGTGGGTGTAACTTGAGCGTACAGTGTCCGATTGGTCGAAACTTTCAGGATTCATCAGAGTCCGCCCTGACGACATACACGCCGCTATTGGCTCAAAGTCATAGCGCCCCTAGTGGCAACAGGAAGTAGGCCTAAAAGACAAGGTGCTATACTTTAACGAACTCCTCCTAGAGATTTCATCCATCAACTTCAAACTTGGTGTGTGTCATCTTAAGATGTTAACGATGAAAAGTTATTAAAAGAAAACTTTTCGCACAACGGTGTGGGCGTGGCATGGCGGCCATTTTGAGTGTTTAGCGATGAAGGAGAAAGTGGCTGTAACTACAGCGTACGTTGTCGTATCTGCTTGAAATTTCCCACAATCACCAAGAGTCCCGCCTGAGGACACCTACAGGCCAATATGGACTTTTGGAGACAGCGCCACCATCTGGCAACAGGAAATATGCCTTATATGACAAACATCATCCGATTTACATGAAACTTAGAATGTGTGGTCTACATGTGATACTGAGGCGGCCCCTATAATTTGACCACGCCCAGTCACCCAGGCCACGCCCTTTCATAACATTTGAACCAAGGAGTCTTGTGTGAGGTGTCAATGAACTCAGCAGAGACTTCCTTCTTTATTGGTGATGGTTTGGCCTGCCCCTATGCGTAAGCCACGCCCACTTTCATAACATTTGAACCGTTTAGGTACAGATTTGTGAGGTGTCAATGAACTCAGCAGAGACTTCCCTTTTATTGGTGATGTTTGACCTGCCCCCTATGATGCGGCCACGCCCTCTTTCACAGATAATGACCTGTATGACGTATAATCTTGTGTGAGGTGTCATTGAACTCAGCAGAGACTTCCTTCTTCATTGGTGATGTTTGACCTGCCCCCAATGATGCGGCCACGCCCTCACAGATAATGAACCGTATGACGTAGAGTCTTGTGTGAGGTGTCATTGAACTCAGCAGGAGTTCACTTTTCATTGGCGACGATGTTCAGTGTCTGAGTGACGCGCAAATGCACGGCCGCAAGGAGAGGCGTCCGCCAGTATCCCGACTGCGCAGGTTAGCGAGGGCTCCGTCTCATCGCTGCTTGCAGCTTTAATTATTATTCTTTCTTTTATCCGGCAAATGAATTGCCTTTTTGGGGGACTTATCATATTCAAAAACTCACCATATTTGGCGGTCGCATCAAGTCTGGTGAAAATTTACGTATTTTAATGGTTTTGGGAATAGGCGCACAAAATGGCTCGCTAGCGCCCTACAATAATTTGAAAATTCAGCCCCTGCAGTACGTTTAACGTAGAGTCACGAAACTTGGTCCACATATGTAGCATGGCAGGACGGACATAAAACTCCATTGTAGCCCCCTAAACCCAACAGGAAGTCCGCCATTTTGTATTGAATGTTCGAAATTAGTGCGATTTTGGCCATTTCCACGTGTCGTACTTTAACGAACTCCTCCTAGAGCTTTCATCCAATCAGCTTCAAACTTGGTGTGTGTCATCTTAAGATGTTAACGATGAAAAGTTATTGAAAGAAAAACTTTTCGTCATAGGGCGTGGCCGTGGCGGGCGGCCATTTTGTGCGATTCGCCACCAAAACAGGAAGTGGGTGTAACTCGAGCGTACAGTGTCCGATTGGTTCGAAACTTGTCAGGATTCATCAGAGTCCGCCCCTGACGACATATACGCGCCGCTATTGGCTCAAAGTCATAGCGCCCCTAGTGGCAACAGGAAGTAGGCCTAAAAGACAAGGTGCTATACTTTAACGAACTCCTCCTAGAGCTTTCATCCGATCAACTTCAAACTTGGTGTGTGTCATCTTAAGATGTTGAAGATGAAAAGTTATTAAAAGAAAAACTTTTCGTCCAACGGTGTGGGCGTGGCATGGCGGCCATTTTGAGTGTTTAGCGATGAAGGAGAAAGTGGCTGTAACTACAGCGTACGTTGTCGTATCTGCTTGAAATTTCCCACAATCACCAAGAGTCCCGGCCTGAGGACACCTACAGGCCAATATGGACTTTTGGAGACAGCGCCACCATCTGGCAACAGGAAATATGCCTTATATGACAAACATCATCCGATTTACATGAAACTTAGAATGTGTGGTCTACATGTGATACTGAGGCGGCCCTATATTTTGACCACGCCCAGTCACTCAGGCCACGCCCCTTTCATAACATTTGAACCGTTTAAGGTATAGCTTTGTGTGAGGTGTCAATGAACTCAGCAGAGACTTCCTTCTTTATTGGTGATGTTTGACCTGCCCCTATGATGTAACCACGCCCACTTTCACAATTTGAACCATTTAAGGTAGAATCTTGTGTGAGGTGTCATTGAACTCAGCAGAGACTTCCTTTTTCATTGGTGATGTTTGACCCGCCCCCTATGCGGCCACGCCCCTTTCACAACATTTGAACCGTTAAGGTAGAGTCTTGTGTGAGGTGTCATTGAACTCAGCAGAGACTTCCTTTTATTGGTGATGTTTGACCTGCCCCTATGATGCGGCCACGCCCCTTTCACAGATAATGAACCGTATGATTTATAATCTTGTGTGAGGTGTCATTGAACTCAGCAGAGACTTCCTTTTCATTGGTGATGTTTGACCCGCCCCTTATGATGCGGCCACGCCCCTTTCACAGATAATGAACCGTATGACGAGAATCTTGTGTGAGGTGTCATTGAACTCAGCAGGAGTTCACTTTTCATTGGCGACGATGTTCAGTGTCTGAGTGACGCGCAAATGCACGGCCGCAAGGAGAGGCGTCCGCCAGTATCCCGACTCGCGCAGGTTAGCGAGGGCTCTGCTCATCGCTGCTTGCAGCTTTAATTATTATTATTATTCCCGGCAAATGAATTGCCTTTTTGGGGGACTTATCATATTCAAAAACTCACCATATTTGGCGGTCGCATCAAGTCTGGTGAAAATTTACGTATTTTAATGGTTTCGGGAATAGGCGCACAAAATGGCTCGCTAGCGCCCTACAATAATTTGAAAATTCAGCCCCTGCACTACGTTTAACGAGAGCCACGAAACTTGGTCCACATATGTAGCATGGCAGGACGGACATAAAACTCCATTGTAGCCCCCTAAACCCAACAGGAAGTCCGCCATTTTGTATTGAATGTTCGAAATTAGTGCGATTTTGGCCATTTCCACGTGTCGTACTTTAACGAACTCCTCCTAGAGCTTTCATCCAATCAGCTTCAAACTTGGTGTGTGTCATCTTAAGATGTTAACGATGAAAAGTTATTGAAAGAAAAACTTTTCGTCATAGGGCGTGGCCGTGGCGGGCGGCCATTTTGTGCGATTCGCCACCAAAACAGGAAGTGGGTGTAACTTGAGCGTACGTTGTCCGATTGGATCAAACTTGTCAGGATTCATCAGAGTCCGCCCTGACGACATATACACGCCGCTATTGGCTCAAAGTCATAGCGCCCCTAGTGGCAACAGGAAGTAGGCCTAAAAGACAAGGTGCTATACTTTAACGAACTCCTCCTAGAGCTTTCATCTGATCAACTTCAAACTTGGTGTGTGTCATCTTAAGATGTTGACGATGAAAAGTTATTAAAAGAAAAACTTTTCGTCCAACGGTGTGGGCGTGGCATGGCGGCCATTTTGAGTGTTTAGCGATGAAGGAGAAAGTGGCTGTAACTACAGCGTACGTTGTCGTATCTGCTTGAAATTTCCCACAATCACCAAGAGTCCAGGCCTGAGGACACCTACAGGCCAATATGGACTTTTGGAGACAGCGCCACCATCTGGCAACAGGAAATATGCCTTATATGACAAACATCATCCGATTTACATGAAACTTAGAATGTGTGGTCTACATGTGATACTGAGGCGGCCCCTATATTTTGACCACGCCCAGTCACTCAGGCCACGCCCTTTCATAACATTTGAACCGTTTAAGGTATAGCTTTGTGTGAGGTGTCAATGAACTCAGCAGAGACTTCCTTCTTTATTGGTGATGGTTTGGCCCGCCCCTATGCGTAAGCCACGCCCACTTTCATAACATTTGAACCATTTAAGGTACAGTCTTGTGTGAGGTATCAATGAACTCAGCAGAGACTTCCTTTTTCATTGGTGATGTTTGACCCGCCCCCCATGATGCGGCCACGCCCCTTTCACAGATAATGAACCGTATGACGTAGAATCTTGTGTGAGGTGTCATTGAACTCAGCAGAGAGTTCCTTTTTCATTGGTGATGTTTGACCCGCCCCCTATGATGCGGCCACGCCCCCTTTCACAGATAATGACCGTATGACGTATAGTCTTGTGTGAGGTGTCATTGAACTCAGCAGAGACTTCCTTTTCATTGGTGATGTTTGACCCGCCCCATGATGCGGCCACGCCCCCTTTCACAGATAATGAACCGTATGACGTAGTCTTGTGTGAGGTATCATTGAACTCAGCAGGAGTTCACTTTTCATTGGCGACGATGTTCAGTGTCTGAGTGACGCGCAAATGCACGGTCGCAAGGAGAGGCGTCCGCCAGTATCCCCGACTCGCGCAGGTTAGCGAGGCCCGTTCATCGCTGCTTGCAGCTTTAATTAGCGCGACAGCGGCGAAGGCCCTATTGAAACTGAAGGAATTATTATTATTATTATTCCGGCAAATGAATTGCCTTTTTGGGGACTTATCATATTCAAAACTCACCATATTTGGCGGTCGCATCAAGTCTGGTGAAAATTTACGTATTTTAATGGTTTCGGGAATAGGCGCACAAAATGGCTCGCTAGCGCCCTACAATAATTTGAAAATTCAGCCCCTGCACTACGTTTAACGAGACCACGAAACTTGGTCCACATATGTAGCATGGCAGGGCGGACATAAAACTCCATTGTAGCCCCCTAAACCCAACAGGAAGTCCGCCATTTTGTATTGAATGTTCGAAATTAGTGCGATTTTGGCCATTTCCACGTGTCACTTTAACGAACTCCTCCTAGAGCTTTCATCCAATCAGCTTCAAACTTGGTGTGTGTCATCTTAACATGTTAACGATGAAAAGTTATTAAAAGAAAAACTTTTCGTCATAGGGCGCCGTGGCGGGGCGGCCATTTTGTGCGATTCGCCACCAAAACAGGAAGTGGGTGTAACTTGAGCGTACAGTGTCCGATTGGATCGAAACTTGTCAGGATTCATCAGAGTCCGCCCTGACGACATATACACGCCGCTATTGGCTCAAAGTCATAGCGCCCCTAGTGGTAACAGGAAGTAGGCCTAAAAGACAAGGTGCTATACTTTAACGAACTCCTCCTAGAGATTTCATCCGATCAACTTCAAACTTGGTGTGTCTCATCTTAAGATGTTGAAGATGAAAAGTTATTAAAAGAAAAACTTTTCGTCCAACGGTGTGGGCGTGGCTTGGCGGCCATTTTGAGTGTTTAGCGATGAAGGAGAAAGTGGCTGTAACTACAGCGTACGTCGTCGTATCTGCTTGAAATTTCCCACAATCACCAAGAGTCCCGGCCTGAGGACACCTACAGGCCAATATGGACTTTTGGAGACAGCGCCACCATCTGGCAGCAGGAAATATGCCTTATATGACAAACATCATCCGATTTACATGAAACTTAGAATGTGTGGTCTACATGTGATACTGAGGCGGCCCCTATATTTTGACCACGCCCAGTCACTCAGGCCACGCCCCTTTCATAACATTTGAACCGTTTAAGGTATAGCTTTGTGTGAGGTGTCAATGAACTCAGCAGAGACTTCCTTCTTTATTGGTGATGGTTTGGCCCGCCCTATGCGTAAGCCACGCCCACTTTCATAACTTGAACCGTTTAAGGTACAGTCTTGTGTGAGGTATCATTGAACTCAGCAGAGACTTCTTTTTCATTGGTGATGTTTGACCCGCCCCCATGATGCGGCCACGCCCCTTTCACAGATAATGAACCGTATGACGTAGAATCTGTGTGAGGTGTCATTGAACTCAGCAGAGAGTTCCTTTTCATTGGTGATGTTTGACCCGCCCCCTATGATGCGGCCACGCCCCTTTCACAGATAATGACCTGTATGACGTATAGTCTTGTGTGAGGTGTCATTGAACTCAGCAGAGACTTCCTTTTCATTGGTGATGTTTGACCGCCCCTATGATGCGGCCACGCCCCTTTCACAGATAATGAACCGTATGACGTAGTCTTGTGTGAGGTGTCATTGAACTCAGCAGGAGTTCACTTTTCATTGGCGACGATGTTCAGTGTCTGAGTGACGCGCAAATGCACGGCCGCAAGGAGAGGCGTCCGCCAGTATCCCGACTCGCGCAGGTTAGCGAGGCCCGTCATCGCTGCTTGCAGCTTTAATTAGGGCCCAGCGCGCGAAGGCTATTGCTTTATTATTATTATTATTATTATTCTTTTCCGGCAAATGAATTGCCTTTTTGGGGGACTTATCATATTCAAAAACTCACCATATTTGGCGGTCGCATCAAGTCTGGTGAAAATTTACGTATTTTAATGGTTTCGGGAATAGGCGCACAAAATGGCTCGCTAGCGCCCCTACAATAATTTGAAAATTCAGCCCCTGCAGTACGTTTAACGTAGTCACGAAACTTGGTCCACATATGTAGCATGGCAGGACGGACATAAAACTCCATTGTAGCCCCCTAAACCCAACAGGAAGTCCGCCATTTTGTATTGAATGTTCGAAATTAGTGCGATTTTGGCCATTTCCACGTGTCGTACTTTAACGAACTCCTCCTAGAGCTTTCATCCAATCAGCTTCAAACTTGGTGTGTGTCATCTTAAGATGTTAACGATGAAAAGTTATTAAAAGAAAACTTTTCGTCATAGGGCGTGGCCGTGGCGGGCGGCCATTTTGTGCGATTCGCCACCAAAACAGGAAGTGGGTGTAACTTGAGCGTACGTTGTCCGATTGGATCGAAACTTGTCAGGATTCATCAGAGTCCGCCCTGACGACATATACACGCCGCTATTGGCTCAAAGTCATAGCGCCCCTAGTGGCAACAGGAAGTAGGCCTAAAAGACAAGGTGCTATACTTTAACGAACTCCTCCTAGAGCTTTCATCCGATCAACTTCAAACTTGGTGTGTGTCATCTTAAGATGTTGACGATGAAAAGTTATTAAAAGAAAACTTTTCGTCAACGGTGTGGGCGTGGCATGGCGGCCATTTTGAGTGTTTAGCGATGAAGGAGAAAGTGGCTGTAACTACAGCGTACGCTGTCGATCTGCTTGAAATTTCCCACAATCACCAAGAGTCCCGGCCTGAGGACACCTACAGGCCAATATGGACTTTTGGAGACAGCGCCACCATCTGGCAACAGGAAATATGCCTTATATGACAAACATCATCCGATTTACATGAAACTTAGAATGTGTGGTCTACATGTGATACTGAGGCGGCCCCTATAATTTGACCACGCCCAGTCACTCAGGCCACGCCCCTTTCATAACATTTGAACCGTTTAAGGTATAGCTTTGTGTGAGGTGTCAATGAACTCAGCAGAGACTTCCTTCTTTATTGGTGATGGTTTGCCTGCCCCCTATGCGTAAGCCACGCCCACTTTCATAACATTTGAACCGTTTAAGGTACAGTTTGTGTGAGGTGTCAATGAACTCAGCAGAGACTTCCTTTTCATTGGTGATGTTTGACCCACCGTGATGCGGCCACGCCCTTCACAATATTGAACTGTATGACGTATAGTCTTGTGTGAGTGTCATTGAACTCAGCAGAGAGTTCCTTTTCATTGGTGATGTTTGACCCGCCCCCTATGATGCGGCCACGCCCCTTTCACAGATAATGAACCGTATGACGTAGAGTCTTGTGTGAGGTGTCATTGAACTCAGCAGAGACTTTTTCATTGGTGATGTTTGACCTGCCCCCCATGATGCGGCCACGCCCTTTCACAGATAATGAACTGTATGATTTAGAGTCTTGTGTGAGGTGTCATTGAACTCAGCAGGAGTTCACTTTTCATTGGCGACGATGTTCAGTGTCTGAGTGACGCGCAAATGCACGGCAGCAAGGAGAGGCGTCCGCCAGTATCCCCGACTCGCGAGGTTAGCGAGGCTCCGCTCATCGCTGCTTGCAGCTTTAATTATTATTATTATTTTTTTTCCGGCAAAGAATTGCCTTTTGAGGGACTTATCATATTCAAAAACTCACCATATTTGGCGTCGCATCAAGTCTGGTGAAAATTTACGTATTTTAATGGTTTCAAGAATGGGCGCACAAAATGGCTCGCTAGCGCCCTACAATAATTTGAAAATTCAGCCCCTGCACTACGTTTAACGTAGAGTCACGAAACTTGGTACACATATGTAGCATGGCAGGGCGGACATAAAACTCCATTGTAGCCCCCCCCTAAACCAAACAGGAAGTCCGCCATTTTGTATTGAATGTTCGAAATTAGTGCGATTTTGGCCATTTCCACGTGTCGACTTTAACGAACTCCTCCTAGAGCTTTCATCCAATCAGCTTCAAACTTGGTGTGTGTCATCTTAACATGTTAACGATGAAAAGTTATTAAAAGAAAACTTTTCGTCATAGGGCGTGGCCGTGGCAGGGCGGCCATTTTGTGCGATTCGCCACCAAAACAGGAAGTGGGTGTAACTTGAGCGTACGTTGTCCGATTGGATCGAAACTTTCAGGATTCATCAGAGTCCGCCCTGACGACATATACACGCCGCTATTGGCTCAAAGTCATAGCGCCCCTAGTGGCAACAGGAAGTAGGCCTAAAAGACAAGGTGCTATACTTTAACGAACTCCTCCTAGAGCTTTCATCTGATCAACTTCAAACTTGGTGTGTGTCATCTTAAGATGTTAACGATGAAAAGTTATTAAAAGAAAAACTTTTCGTCATACGGTGTGGGCGTGGCATGGCGGCCATTTTGAGTGTTTAGCGATGAAGGAGAAAGTGGCTGTAACTACAGCGTACGTTGTCGTATCTGCTTGAAATTTCCCACAATCACCAAGAGTCCAGGCCTGAGGACACCTACAGGCCAATATGGACTTTTGGAGACAGCGCCACCATCTGGCAACAGGAAATATGCCTTATATGACAAACATCATCCGATTTACATGAAACTTAGAATGTGTGGTCTACATGTGATACTGAGGCGGCCCCTATAATTTGACCACGCCCAGTCACCAGGCCACGCCCCTTTCATAACATTTGAACCGTTTAAGGTATAGCTTTGTGTGAGGTGTCAATGAACTCAGCAGAGACTTCCTTCTTCATTGGTGATGGTTTGGCCCGCCCCTATGCGTAAGCCACGCCCACTTTCATAACATTTGAACCGTTTAAGGTATAGCTTTGTGTGAGGTGTCAATGAACTCAGCAGAGACTTCCTTTTCATTGGTGATGTTTGACCCGCTCCCTATGATGCCACGCCCCCTTATCACAGATAATGCAGAGAGTTCTTGTGTGACCCGCCCCCTATGATGCGGCCACGTCTAATGAACTGTGTGTGTGAGGTATCATTGAACTCAGCAGGGAGTTCCTTTTCATTGGCGATGATTTCAGTTTCTGAGTGACGCGCAAATGCACGGTCGCAAGGAGCGGCGTCCGCCAGTAACCCCGACTCGCGCAGGTTAGCGAGGGCCCGTTCATCGCTGCTTGCAGCTTTAATTAGGCCCTATATTTATTATTATTCTTTCTTTTTCCGTCAAATGAATTGCCTTTTTGGGGACTTATCATATTCAAAAACTCACCATATTTGGCGGTCGCATCAAGTCTGGTGAAAATTTACGTATTTTAATGGTTTCGGGAATGGGCGCACAAAATGGCTCGCTAGCGCCCTACAATAATTTGAAAATTCAGCCCTGCAGTGCGTTTAACGTAGAGTCACGAAACTTGGTCCACATATGTAGCATGGCAGGACGGACATAAAACTCCATTGTAGCCCCCCCCTAAACCAAACAGGAAGTCCGCCATTTTGTATTGAATGTTCGAAATTAGTGCGATTTTGGCCATTTCCACGTGTCGTACTTTAACGAACTCCTCCTAGAGCTTTCATCCAATCAGCTTCAAACTTGGTGTGTGTCATCTTAACATGTTAACGATGAAAAGTTATTGAAAGAAAAACTTTTCGTCATAGGGCGTGGCCGTGGCAGGGCGGCCATTTTGTGCGATTCGCCACCAAAACAGGAAGTGGGTGTAACTCGAGCGTACAGTGTCCGATTGGTACGAAACTTGTCAGGATTCATCAGAGTCCGCCCTGACGACATCTACACGCCGCTATTGGCTCAAAGTCATAGCCCCCCTAGTGGCAACAGGAAGTAGGCCTAAAAGACAAGGTGCTATACTTTAACGAACTCCTCCTAGAGATTTCATCCGATCAACTTCAAACTTGGTGTGTGTCATCTTAAGATGTTAACGATGAAAATTTATTAAAAGAAAAACTTTTCGTCCAACGGTGTGGGCGTGGCATGGCGGCCATTTTGACTGTTTAGCGATGAAGGAGAAAGTGGCTGTAACTACAGCGTACGTTGTCGTATCTGCTTGAAATTTCCCACAATCACCAAGAGTCCCGGCCTGAGGACACCTACAGGCCAATATGGACTTTTGGAGACAGCGCCACCATCTGGCAACAGGAAATATGCCTTATATGACAAACATCATCCGATTTACATGAAACTTAGAATGTGTGGTCTACATGTGATACTGAGGCGGCCCCTATATTCTGACCACGCCCAGTCACTCAGGCCACGCCCTTTCATAACATTTGAACCGTTTAAGGTATAGCTTTGTGTGAGGTGTCAATGAACTCAGCAGAGACTTCCTTCTTTATTGGTGATGGTTTGGCCCGCCCCCTATGCGTAAGCCACGCCCACTTTCATAACATTTGAACCGTTTAAGGTACAGCTTTGTGTGAGGTGTCAATGAACTCAGCAGAGACTTCCTTTTTCATTGGTGATGTTTGACCCACCCCCATGATGCGGCCACGCCCCCTTTCACAGATAATGAACCGTATGACGTAGAATCTTGTGTGAGGTGTCATTGAACTCAGCAGAGACTTCCTTCTTCATTGGTGATGTGTGACCCGCCCCCATGATGCGGCCACGCCCTTTCACAGATAATGAACCGTATGACGAGAGTCTTGTGTGAGGTGTCATTGAACTCAGCAGGGAGTTGACTTTTCATTTGCGACGATGTTCAGTGTCTGAGTGACGCGCAAATGCACGGCCGCAAGGAGAGGCGTCCGCCAGTATCCCCGACTCGCGCAGGTTAGCGAGGGCCCGTTCATCGCTGCTTGCAGCTTTAATTAGGGCCCGAGCGCCGACAGCGGCGAAGGCCCTATTGAAACTGAAGGAATTATTATTATTATTCTTTATTATTATTTTCCGTCAAATGAATTGCCTTTTTGGGGGACTTATCATATTCAAAAACTCACCATATTTGGCGGTCGCATCAAGTCTGGTGAAAATTTACGTATTTTAATGGTTTTGGGAATGGGCGCACAAAAATGGCTCGCTAGCGCCCCCTACAATAATTTGAAAATTCAGCCCCTGCAGTACGTTTAACGTAGAGTCACGAAACTTGGTACACATATGTAGCATGGCAGGACGGACATAAACTCCATTGTAGCCCCCTAAACCCAACAGGAAGTCCGCCATTTTGTATTGAATGTTCGAAATTAGTGCGATTTTGGCCATTTCCACGTGTCGTACTTTAACGAACTCCTCCTAGAGCTTTCATCCAATCACCTTCAAACTTGGTGTGTGTCATCTTAAGATGTTAACGATGAAAAGTTATTAAAAGAAAAACTTTTCGTCATAGGGCGTGGCCGTGGCGGGGCGGCCATTTTGTGCGATTCGCCACCAAAACAGGAAGTGGGTGTAACTTGAGCGTACTTAGTCCGATTGGATCGAAACTTGTCAGGATTCATCAGAGTCCGCCCCTGACGACATATACACGCCGCTATTGGCTCAAAGTCATAGCGCCCCCTAGTGGCAACAGGAAGTAGGCCTAAAAGACAAGGTGCTATACTTTAACGAACTCCTCCTAGAGCTTTCATCTGATCAACTTCAAACTTGGTGTGTGTCATCTTAAGATGTTGACGATGAAAAGTTATTAAAAGAAAAACTTTTCGTCAAACGGTGTGGGCGTGGCATGGCGGCCATTTTGAGTGTTTAGTGATGAGGGAGAAAGTGGCTGTAACTACAGCGTACATCGTCGTATCTGCTTGAAATTTCCCACAATCACCAAGACTCCCGGCCTGAGGACACCTACAGGCCAATATGGACTTTTGGAGACAGCGCCACCATCTGGCAGCAGGAAATATGCCTTATATGACAAACATCATCCGATTTACATGAAACTTAGAATGTGTGGTCTACATGTGATACTGAGGCGGCCCCTATAATTTGACCACGCCCACACACTCAGGCCACGCCCCTTCCATAACATTTGAACCGTTTAAGGTACAGTCTTGTGTGAGGTGTCAATGAACTCAGCAGAGACTTCCTTCTTCATTGGTGATGGTTTGGCCCGCCCCTATGCGTAAGCCACGCCCCTTTCATAACATTTGAACCGTTTAAGGTACAGTGTTGTGTGAGGTATCAATGAACTCAGCAGAGACTTCCTTTCACATTGCTGATGTTTGACCCGCCCCATGATGCGGCCACGCCCCTTTTACAGATAATGAACCATATGACGTAGAATCTTATGTGAGGTATCAATGAACTCAGCAGGGAGTTCCTTTTTCATTGCTGATGTTTGACCCGCCCTCTCATGATGCGGCCACGCCCCTTTCACAGATAATGAACTGTATGACGTACATTCTTGTGTGAGGTGTCATTGAACTCAGTAGAGAGTTCCTTTTTGATTGGTGATGTTTGACCCGCCCCCCTATGATGCGGCCCCCCCCTTTTTCACAGATAATGAACTGTATGACGTATAGCCTTGTGTGAGGTGTTATAGAACTCAGCAGGGAGTTCCCTTTTCATTGGCGATGATTTCCGGTTTCTGAGTGACGCGCAAATGCACGGTCGCAAGGAGCGGCGTCCGCCAGTAACCCGACTCGCGCAGGTTAGCGAGGGCCGTTCATCGCTGCTTGCAGCTTTAATTCTTTATTATTATTATTTTCCGTCAAATGAATTGCCTTTTTGGGGACTTATCATATTCAAAACTCACCATATTTGGCGGTCGCATCAAGTCTGGTGAAAATTTACGTATTTTAATGGTTTCGGGAATAGGCGCACAAAAATGGCTCGCTAGCGCCCCCTACAATAATTTGAAAATTCAGCCCCTGCACTACGTTTAACGTAGAGTCACGAAACTTGGTCCACATATGTAGCATGGCAGGGCGGACATAAAACTCCATTGTAGCCCCCCCCTAAACCAAACAGGAAGTCCGCCATGTTGTATTGAATGTTCGAAATTAGTGCGATTTTGGCCATTTCCACGTGTCGTACTTTAACGAACTCCTCCTAGAGCTTTCATCCAATCAGCTTCAAACTTGGTGTGTGTCATCTTAAGATGTTAACGATGAAAAGTTATTGAAAGAAAAACTTTTCGTCATAGGGCGTGGCCGTGGCGGGGCGGCCATTTTGTGCGATTCGCCACCAAAACAGGAAGTGGGTGTAACTCGAGCGTACAGTGTCCGATTGGTACGAAACTTTTCAGGATTCATCAGAGTCCGCCCCTGACGACATCTACACGCCGCTATTTGCTCTAAGTCATAGCGCCCCCTAGTGGCAACAGGAAGTAGGCCTAAAAGACAAGGTGCTATACTTTAACGAACTCCTCCTAGAGCTTTCATCTGATCAACTTCAAACTTGGTGTGAGTCATCTTAAGATGTTGAAGATGAAAAGTTATTAAAAGAAAAACTTTTCGTCCAACGGTGTGGGCGTGGCATGGCGGCCATTTTGAGTGTTTAGCGATGAAGGAGAAAGTGGCTGTAACTACAGCGTACCTTGTCGTATCTGCTTGAAATTTCCCACAATCACCAAGAGTCCTGGCCTGAGGACACCTACAGGACAATATGGACTTTTGGAGACAGCGCCACCATCTGGCAACAGGAAATATGTCTTATATGACAAACATCATCCGATTTACATGAAACTTAGCATGTGTGGTCTACATGTGATACTGAGGCGGCCCCTATAATTTGACCACGCCCAGTCACTCAGGCCACGCCCCCTTTCATAACATTTGAACCGTTTATGGTATAGCTTTGTGTGAGGTGTCATTGAACTCAGCAGAGACTTCCTTTCTCATTGGTGATGTTAGACCCGCCCCCCCATGATGCGGCCACGCCCCCTTTCACATATATTGAACTGTATGACGTATAGTGTTGTGTGAGGTGTCATTGAACTCAGCAGAGACTTCCTTTTATAATGGTGATGTTTGACCCGCCCCCCTATGATGCGGCCACGCCCCCTTTCACAGATATTGGCTTGTATGACGTACAGTCTTGTGTGAGGTATCAATGAACTCAGCAGAGACTTCCTTTTATAATGATGATGTTTGACCCGCCCCCCTATGATGCGGCCACGCCCCCTTTCACAGATAATGTACCGTATGACATACAGTTTTGTGCAAGGTGTCATTGAACTCAGCAGAGACTTCCTTTTATAATGGTGATGTTTGACCCGCCCCCTATGATGCGGCCACGCCCCCTTTCACAAATAATGGCTTGTATGACGTACAGTCTTCTGTGAGGTGTCATTGAACTCAGCAGGGAGTTCACTTTTCTTTGGCAACGATTTTCAGTGTCTGAGTGACGCGCAAATGCACGGCCGCAAGGAGAGGCGTCCGCCAGTATCCCCGACTCGCGCAGGTTAGCGAGGGCCCGTTCATCGCTGCTTGCAGCTTTAATTCTTTTTACTTCTCCTCTCTGCCATAGCTCCTTTGCACTCTATCCTTCCATTTCCTCATTTCCCTATTTTTTCCCCTCATCAGACCATTTCACACAATCTTTTTCTATCAAACTCTCTTCTCCTTTTACCATCTCTTGCTCTTGTTTCTTTCTCTCTTCTCATCTGGTCTCCTCTCTCCACATCTCTCCTTGTGTCACCGCAGCAATGATTATGACTAGTGAGCATAATGCATAGCCATGAATAGGACTGTCCAGCTGATTGTGATGTATAGTTTTTCATTACCGCTCCCCAGCCCCCGTCATTAGGCACAGGGTGGTTGGGTGGAGTTGGTAGAAGAGAGGGGGGTGAATGGTGGAGATGGTGGTGGGGTATCTATTTATCCACTAATTTGTAAGAAAAAAAAAAAAACTCCCCATCGCTGTGTGGTGGCAATCAGGGGACAAGGTAATCGCCTGCACGTGCAAGAGGCCCTGACGACCAGCACCTGATGAAGAGCTATGTGGTGTCAGGCAATTGTGTGAAAGAAAGAAACAGAAAAATGAAAAGAAAAAGAGAAAAAAAAAAAGGGAGAGTGTGGGTATGTGCAATACCCTTTAAAAGGTATCCATCTTATTTTATATGAAGTGAGAAAAGCTGCAGAGGGGGTAAAGTAATTCCACTTGTTTCCAATGCAAATCAACTTCTTTATCAAAACAAAGTCAATTTCTTGATAGAAGTAGTCTACCTTATTTCAACAGCAGTGATACTTGTTTCAGCTGCATTGCAGACAAGTAAACTTATGTACACATGACCAAATATTAACTAAATAACTTAATAACTTTAACATCCCTTAGTACTGAATCCTCTTGACACTTTCTGAGGAGAGGATATTGCCAATTTGTTTATGTATTGATTAAACACAAAAGACTTAGGGATGTTTTAAAAATGACAGCCTTGATGCCAGCGCTGGACAAGCTGGCTCCTCCCTGTCTAAGCTGGTAATTAATAACCAAACCATTTGGCATAAATGTCAAATAGAAGTTGGCCTCTGATGGCCATGTATACATACACACACTGCCACACATTCCTGGCTGTCAGGAAGTGGAATAAGGCGCAGACACTTGGAGGAAGGGGGGGTGATCAGTGCATGTACTGTATCTCATCAAAAGGTGGAGACATGGCTGGGAGAAAAATGACTTAACAAGGGAGGGGGGGGGGGATTCATATATTTCTCATTAACTTGTAAATATGCACAAACATGCATACACTCAGAGGGAAATACAATGATCAAAAGTTTTTAATTTACTTGATTGATGGAATTTGAAAAAAAAGTCATAATTATGTTACAGTACATGCAAAAATGGGTTTTATCAAAGCTTTAAGCAAACAATGGCTGTACACTGTATACCATGATGGCACTGCACATCATGTCTAGTTTACTTCAGCAAGAAGACTATTACTAGGATTTTTTTTAAAAGTCAAATTTAAAGAATAGGTTCACCATTTTTCAAGTCAGTCCTAAAAACATCTTTCATCTAACTCTTTTTACTGCAGCTCAGTAAGGAAACACTGTTCAGGGAAACAAAAGACTTCTCTACGAAGACTTTGCTTACTTTAAATTACTCAGACTTCTTAAACCTCAAATACAGTGTGGAATGCATTTTGGCACATAACAAGGAGTGTTGATTACATCCCTCCTCACTTCCATTTCAAGCACATTAAAAAAAGGTTACAGCAAACTAAACCTGTTTCAGTGTTCATATGGGCATTTCACTTGTTTTAGAAAAATATTTAACACGATTGGCATGATTTTACTTTCTATTTACGTAATTGTTTAGTTCACAAAGAATTTCAACTAGCAGTTGGTGTGTTTCTCTACTTGGTACAATTACGCAAATGCATGACATATAACACACTCAAGGAAGAGGAGAATTACAGTATAATGGTTTCATCTTTGACACTGGACCTCATGGCTTTTATATTTAACTATTAAAATAATCTTTCCCTCAACTTTAACATGACAATCGTTTCCTAACGTTGACACACTACTTTAGTTGGATAACCGTATCAATTCTTTTAACTAGGGCTGGGTGGTATGGGGAAAATCAAATATCACAATATTTTTGGATGAGGATCAGCACCTCTAAATCTGAGGCCATGGTTCTCAACAGGAAACCGATGCAGGTAGGGAATGAGTCCTTACCCCAAGTGAAGGAGTTTAAATACCTTGGCGTCTTGTTCGTGAGTGAGGGGACCATGGAGTCAGAGAATCGGCGCAGCGGGTGCGGTATTACATTAATTTTATTGCACCATTCTGACAAAAAGAGAGCTGAGCCAGAAGGAAAAACTGGGGTAAATCCAGGGTACAAGCGGTCGAAATGGGTTTCCTCAGGAGGGTGGCTGGCGTCTCCCTTAGAGAAGAGGTGAGAAGCTCAGTCATCCGTGAGAAGCTTGGAGTAGAGCCGCTGCTCCTTCGCGTCGAAAGGAGCCAGTTGAGGTGGTTTGGGCATCTGGCAAGGATGCCTCCTGGACGCCTCCCTTGGGAGGTGTTCCAGGCATGTCCAGCAGGGAGGAGGCCTCGGGGAAGACCCAGGACTAGGTGGATAGATTCTCTCTCCAACCTGGCCTGGGAATGCCTCGGGATCCCCCAGTTGGAGCTGGTTGATGTGGCTCGGGAAAGGGAAGTTTGGGGTCCCCTGCTGGAGCTGCTGCCCCCGAGACCGGATGAGCGGATGAAGATGGATGGATGGATGGACAATATTTTTAACCAAATACCTCAATGTTGATACCGCAGCAATATTGTAGTGTTGACTATTGGTGCTTTCACAAAATATGTACACAATGAGATTTTGGATAAATAATCATCAGTAAGGTGGATATAATGACTAAGTGGGTAAAGGCAAATAATACAACAATCTGGTAAATTCAGGGAATGACATCACTTTACTGTAATGCAGCCTTTAAAACCAGGGTAAGACACCACTTACGGGATACGATTACGATATTAAGATAACCAAAATTGAAGACAATATCTAGTCTCATATCACAATATCAATATAATATTGATATTTTGCCCAGCTCTACTTTTAACCTTTTGAAATATGCAGATACTAAAAATCTGTAGTGGAAATGAAGAAATGTTGCCATTGAACATAATCCAGGGGGTTTCAGAATTAGGGAAGATTAACCGTTTAATCGAGATTAAGAATTTCAACCGATTAATTCTATATTAATTAAACAGTTAAAAAACAATATTATTAAAACAAAAATAATAAAGTAACAATGTGTTGCATGGTAAAATAAAAATAGTCCATACAATCCATTTTTTAACTGCATGTTAACTTGATGGTGCTAACTTTTGAAATTTTTAAACTTTTAAATGTTAAGATTTTGTTTCTGCTAAATTTGTGGTTCTCTGCTGGACAGTGCTCACAGTAGAGGGCTAAATGACACAGGTCACTGATCTGATGAGGACTGCCAGGATTAACTCGGCCATCCTACACACAGAGTATCCCAGGCAGACACAGCTGACAATCTCGCAGGTGAAGACAGGCTCTGACAAACGCTCATGGTGATGATCTTTACAAGTCCGCAGCTGTCCATAGGATGCTGAAAGTATGTCCGAGCCTCCTGGACAGTGAACTGTAGTCTCCCAATGCTAGACCTTTCTCCA
Source organism: Percina caprodes (assembly GCA_013375575.1). Classification (NCBI taxonomy): domain Eukaryota; kingdom Metazoa; phylum Chordata; class Actinopteri; order Perciformes; family Percidae; genus Percina; species Percina caprodes. The sequence goes on from JABXJD010001016.1 coordinate 97,489, forward strand.
CAGCGCTGGAGGATAGGTGAGGGGGGATTCAGTTGCCTGCTTGTACGGTCGGTCAATGATCGGCTAACAAGGACCAGCTATCGGTCAGAAAAGAAAATCTAAATTTGCATCCCTACCCAGAAACACCTAGTATTATTGTTCTGTCTAGAAAGTTGCTTGTGTAGTCATGCTTCCTCCACACAGCTGTGTCCTGGTAAGTCAATCAGCAGCTGAGTGTAAAACAAGCAAGATTATGTTGTTTTTCATGTAGGGGAAGTTTGGTAGCGTGATACAGGCAAAGACGGTCACAGCTGTTTGTGATGTCTGGACAAAAACATGGCAGGAGGCACGACAAAGGAAGCACGCATGCACACGCACACGCACACTATTAGATGTACAGTGTTGGAAGTTCCTTCCTTTTTTCAACTTCAAGAAATAGTCTCATTCTGTATCCTGACTAATATAAACAAATCAATCTTTTAATGTAGGACCACAACCATTTTTAGTTCATTTAGCTTTAGAAACAAGGATATAGACTACAGGTCTTTTGGTATTATATTATATATATTAAATGGTCCTGACAAAAGTTATTGTCCTTACATAGACTTGATTAAGACCATTTTTTGAGTGTGCGCACAACAATATCTTCTAGGCAGGACAGGATGCAGGAAAGTATGAAGTATGCTATTTAAAAGATTGCTATGGCTGTCAATTAAACAAGGAGGCTTGAGGGATTGTACTAGCAAATGCTGCCAACTGGCCTTTCAGTATTGTTTACTGTATATTGTTAGATTAGATGTGACTTTTATCCGGGTTTCTTTGACTCTGACGTGGGGAGAGAAGCAGCTGAATCTGCAGCTGATGAGTTTATTTCTTTTGTAATTGCTTCCCAAACAGCATATGACACTGCAGCTAATGCTAAATGAATGGGAATAAGTGGCTTGTTGCTTTGCGCATTAGATTGTAAGCACTGACCTATTATTAGGATACAATGTGTAATAAAAGATCAGCTTTACTGGGAAAATGTTGCCCTACACTGTTGGAATGGCCAGGCCGGCGCTCAGTAATCCATTAGCCTCTGTGTAAATGGCTTGTTGCTTTTACACACCCTGGCTCTGGAGCTCTGCCACTCACTTTGTAATTAGTGCTGCATTTTTGCCAAGGAACCGCTGGCTCACCCTGTCCATACACTCCCTCACACAAAACACCCACACTCAACAATTAGTGTGTTTTACCTGTTAATGAAATTATGTAAATAGTGGAAGAGTCCAGACGATGCTTGCTTATTCAATTCAAAACAGGTCCAGGCGCCATTACCATATTTTGAAACATCTGACTTAATTAGGACGACGAGGAGGGCCCGGGACCCGGAGAGAGGGATGAGAGAGACAAAGACTTTTAACGGCATCCACTCGCCTCATAAAGAGGTTATTAAGAGTCGAGGCTGAAGATGGCCACTAATGATGTGTTGGGGAAATTAGGCCGATCAAACATTAAAAGCCGAGGCCCCCTCCTGTGGGCAGAGAAGCAGCCAAATGGGTCAATTAGAGAGGTATTATTTCTCTCTTTCGCTCTCCCTCGCTCCCTCTCTCAAGAAAGGGAAAACAAGTGGAAGCTGATCTGCATAAAGTGTTTATCAAGACGGACGTGTCCACTTAGGGGGGATCACGCTGAAATACCTCAACCAGCTAGATGCAAACGAGGGGGGAGGGGGAAAAGTTGGGTATATGCACATCTATGCATGCGTGCGTGTTGTCTTAATTAACAGGATAATTGTGTGTTTGAACGTGTTCTTGCATGTGCTTGAGTATTTCCTGGCAATAAGCACACATTACATTGGCATTTTCCTACTGTAGGTAAAACCAAGCGTGTTTATATGACGTTTGCATGCAGCAGTATTTAAAGGTAAAGGCAGAGAAAGCAAGAAGGGGGGGGCTATTAGTGGTCCTCAATCAAGAAGTAATTCAGTATCAACTGCATAATGTCTTAAATCAGAATAACTGAATTAACGTGCAAAGCACTTGAAATTGCCTAAAATAAAGTACAGGCATACATCATGGGAGGATGAGGAGAGTAATGTTCCTGGCAGAGAACCTACTCACTATAAATTGTCAGTTTATTCCTTTTCTACTGTGTTTTTATCTCGCCTCAGAGTGGCATATTTTCAATTAACTGCTGCACCCTAAATGGAGTTCAATTTTGACTTCAAGAAAGGAATAAATTCTACAACCTGGTGCTTTGTAGGTGGGTTAAATACACTTTAGTGTTACACTCCCTCTCTGCGTGTCTTGGCTACTTTCCTCTCTTGTGCTTGAGAGTTAAGAGAATAAGGAGAGCCCAGAGTAAGAAGGGGGAAAAAAAAGAGGCATCCGAGGAAGAAACTGTAATTCTTGCGCAGGGCTTGAAATAAATTAGCTCTTAGCCATTCGGGGTTAGGCTAACATATTAGAATTTTCCATCTGCTTGCTCTAAATCATCTGCGAGTCCACTCAGCGCAAAGGGCAGGCTGCTCATCTCTCAACTCGTAGGACAGATTGCATTACTGAGCAATATACCTTTATTTCCCCCATTTAATCCTCAGCACAGGGCCGACCAGTGCACAGCTAGTGGTGATAAGACACGGAGTCATGTATGTGCACAATTAAACATGGAGAAATATACACACAAGCATGCAGATGCAAAATAAATGCATGGCCTAAGCACATGATGATGAATGAAAGAACACACAAACTTGAATACACACAGGAAGACAACCACACCACATTGTCATGTCATTTTTAATCAGCTGATCACGTCTTTGTGTTTACCCACTGCTTTGTATTACAGAAAGAGGTGTCAAAACAGGGTCTACGCTTCAGAAACACTTACACTTGTGTGTGGTGTCTGGTTGGTTTTCGCCACACACACACACGTCACATTTTGCTTCAAGTAGCTGGTATCTTGCCTGTCTCTCCCCATGCATCAGTAATCAACCTTGATGCTCACTGCTGTTGTGGCCATTGATTTTTCTGTTGCACATGTGGGTGAAAATTGCACTTTAAGTTACCCTGAGTGTTAAATTAATAATGAAACCGCAAGAGTGCCCTCTCCTGACTTTCAATTAACACCATCAGGATTAGAAGGGACGGAGGGAGGGAGGGGCAGACAGAGAAAAAGGGGAGAGAGAAGAGATAGAGGCAAGAGAAGGACTATCCATGACGCTGGCTCTCAAGGTTTGGGTTTCAATCGTTTTGGCGTTCTCTCATCATCAGGGGTGCACGATTCAGAAAATGTCACGATTCAATTTCGATTTTTAGGCTCAAGGTTTGATTCAAAAACAATTCTCAAATAAAAAACTAATTCACAGTATGTAAATGTAGTTATTTTTCCCATGTGATAGTATACACGCCATTACAAATAAAAAAAAGGAATTGATTTTGGAATTCTATGAATCGATTTTTTTGTACACCCCTACTCATCATGTTTCGGAGTAAAAAAAAAAAAAGGCAACTTCTCTACAGAGAAAGAAGAATTAAGTGAGATGAAATGGTAAATTGCTCACTGATATTAAGATATGATGTACTTGGAATTTCAGTTATTCAGTCAATTTCCCCACATTAGCCAGTGTTGACATTAAGCAAACTAGCTAGCCAGGAACTCACCTTGGTTACTCTGGTCAGGCTGTCCAGTCAAACATACACATGTCCACAGGATGCTAGAGCCAGCTAACATGCAGATAAACACCCCAAGCCAGGGGGATGGACACACACACACACACACACACACACACACACACACACACACACACACACACACACACACACACACACACACACACACACACATTTCCCATCTCTCCGTCAAGGGAAACATCTGCTTGGTGGAGCTACTCTATGTAAGGAAAGTAGGAGCATCCAGGAGCCCACTGAGTCAGTATGTCTGTGTGTCTATTATTTTGGTGTCTCTATTGGCGGAAAACTCGTTCACCTCGCCATTCCACCTGCCAAACTCTCAGCCAATCAAAACACACACATTACAGTTTGTTACTCACTCCATACTGTGACTGTAGTATGATGTCACATGAGTTTACTTAACATCCTGGACAGCGCGGCCTGGGTTTTGTTGATGGTCTCACTTCCGTTGGATCAAAATGTACTCACTCATGGTGTACTGACTAAGGACATTGTTTATGATTATGTTACGCATTACAGGGATGAAGTGACCTTGCTCACCCAGGATGGCATAGAGCCAGAGGGGGGAAAAGGGCAATATAGGGCTGACTAGGGCTGGGTGATATAAAAAAAAATATACCGAAATATTTTTAAATGTAATATGGAATTAGACCATATCGCATATATTGATATAGTTCAAATTTGCGCTGTGATCCTTGCTCCAAGCAAGCTGTTGACCGAAGCTCTGTGCCCTGTTACCCGCGCTCCCGCCCCTCCTCTTTCATGCACAGAGGGGGGAGGAGCACAAACAGACACTCAGCCACTCTTCAACAAACATGGAGGAAGCAACAAGGTCTGAGGGGCATGCGGAGGAGGAATTGGTTAATAAAAGAAAAAGCAGTGGCTCAGTAATTTGGAGATGGTTTGGATTCAAAGTATCAGATAAGCAACAAAATCACGTTATATGTAGGGAGTGCCATAAACAAGTTACAGCCAGGGGTGGAAGAACTACAAATCCTTTTCACCACCTAAAACAGTGGCACAAACTGCAATACAAAGAGTGTGTGAAACTGCACGCTGCAAAAGTCCCAGCCGCAAGCCATCAACAACCCAAAAAAGATCCAGCCCCAAAACAAAGCTCACTGCAAACTTAATTTTCCCGCAGTGTGCCTTATGAAAAGAAAAGTGCCAAGTGGTGTACTATAACTAAAGTAGTGTCCCATCACATTGCTAAAGATATGGACCCCGTTGCAACTGTGGAACAAGTCAGATTCAAAAATCTACTGAAAACTATGGACCAGAGATACAAGCTTTCCAGTCAAACTAAACTACTTTGCACGAGAAGCACTGCCAGAAATGTACACTGAAATCAGGCAGAGCCTTGCTGACCAGCTTGCTAATGTGACCCATTTTGCGTTGACCAGCTATATGTAGTCGAGCAGCACGTGTGAGCCTTACGTGAGTGTGACAGTTCACTTAATTCAAGACTGCGAGATGAAAACAGCGCCAAGTTTTTTGTTTTTTCGCCAAGGATCACACCGTTGAATATATAGTTGAGGCTCTACAGGACGCAATTGCAGACTCTGCTGGGTCTGCCAAGTCACCATCTCAAAACCGAGTCTGCCACACGCTCGGGATCGAGGCAGCAGATTATAGAGAGAGTCCTGGAGCAGGAAGCAGCATTGGCTAACGTCCTGTCTAATTACAAAAAGACCAGGAACCTTGTCCCTACCTGGCAGGACTTAGAGGTCCTTGAAGCAGTCCAAAAAGGTCCTGAAACCTCTCCAGGACTTTACCGATGCTTTGTCAGGTGAGGAGTACGTCACTCTATCATATGTGAAACCTGTGCTGCACCTTTTTAACAAAAGTCTCTGGGCATGTGAAGAGGGTGATAGCGAGCTTTGCAAATTGATCAAGACCAGCATTGTTGAGTATTCTGACCCAGCCTCTACTGACCTATTGGAGATGGCTTCATTTGTGGATCCACAGTTTAGGGCCACCTGCATCCCAAGTGAAAAGGTCGATGCATTGAAGCACCGAGCTGTCTTGGAGGTGGAGATGCTACTGGCTGATCAGAGCAGCTGTCAATCGCCTTACCTACGTGTAGCCACTGTGCCTGAGACAGCAGATGGAGAGGCAGCAGTAGTGCCAAAAGCTAAGACACTGCCAAGCTTCTCCATGCAGCGCACATCCACCTGGAGGAACTGCACCAACCGAAAGGGGGCTATTGAAAATGAACTTGCAGTTAGCAAGTTTGGAGAGTGACACTGATCCCCTCAAGTGGTGGAAGGATCATGAAGTAGTCTTTCCAGCTCTGAGCCACCTGGCAAAAAAAGTATCTCTTGGTACCAGCTACCAGTTCACCTTCCAGAAGGGTTTTCATCTGCAGTGGCAACATCGTGACCTGCCACAGAGCATCTGTGAAGCCGGCTGCCATTGACAGGCTGGTGTTTCTCGCACAAAATCTTTAAACGGAGGAGGACACACGTCTGTCTAACGTCTACCTCAAGACAGCATAACTGTTTATCAAAAGTACAAAAAGAGGGGGTTAAATGTTTGAGTTGATAGTCCGTTTCTTGTGCAGCTGGTTGAGACTGTTCAGGTAAGAAATTGAGTTAACGAAAAGGTAATCTCAAAAAAAAAAAAAAAACTGAGCATGTTATTTTGTTCTTTTATATATCAGTGCTACCCTTACTAGGTTTTGTCATATTTTATTCTTTCGTAATGTTCATTATTTGTATCTGTGTATTTGTTAGAAGAAAATCTGTAATTTTATTTATATAAGCCATTTATAGTGTTCAAAATATTGATATTGTTCTTTTCTCATAAATATATTTTTTCAGAAAAAGATTGGCCTATTTTATTTTATAGGCTATTTTTAAGATATTTTTTATTTTAATGTGCACCATATGGGGTTTTGATTTCAAAAAAGTACTCCAGTTACAGTATTTATGTTTACATTTTATTGTTATTTGAACAGCTGAGCATTTAATCATGAACCAGGCGAAGAAACCTGTTCATTATTTATTCATTTGCTTTCGCAACTGTTCACTGTAATAACAGATTTCAGTAAAACTTGTGACATGTCATATTTGGCTTTGACTTGGCTCTCACTTTTGCAGAAAAAATATTGGGATATATATATATATATATATATATATATATATATGACTTTTGGTCCATATTGCCCAGCCCTAAGGCTAACATGATTAGTCATTTAATAGATTAACTGATTAAAGCAGAAAGACCAACCATTTGCTATTACTTTTCTATTTTAGAAAATAATATATATATATATATATATATATATATATATATAGATTATAGCAAATAGTGGTGTTGTGATTAAAAAAAACAAAATAAATAGCTGTTATATCAAGCTAATGTAATATGATCATCGGAAATTTTACATTCTTTTGTCCTGCCGTACCGCACAGAAAAGGTTTCTGTTTGTATTTTCCTATTTATTGGTTTTACCTTATTCTCCTAGGAGAGTTTAGTCTACCAGAGTGATAGCAGGAAAATGCTCCACACACTGTCAACACACTCTTATTCTGTCATTTATTCAGGTGTTTCCTGTATTTCCTTCATTTTGGAAGTTTACCTGAGTGTTGTGATGTTTTCAGGAAGTGCTGTGTTGTGATGACTGACTGTGATACTGCAGGTGTCCAAAACGGTCACAATGAACTAAAAGTTCAGCATGGTTTCACAAACACGTGCACGTGTTGGGAGTCTTTGGTTTCAGGATAGCACAGTCTGGTCTCTGTCTCTTATGCAGTCGCACGCGCTCGCATCTGTTGTTGTTCTCTTGATGTACTCCACAGCCCAGTGTGTTCAGATCATCCTGGCTAATAACTTCCTGTTTCCTGTTCCTGACCCTGCTACTTCCTGCCCACTGAACCACAAGAACACAGAACTGTAACGTCACACTCTCTCAAATGAATGTGCAATCCCACAAAACACCTGCGACCTTTCCATCTTTACATCCGAACCGAACGCACATCCTCTTGTTGTAATTAATTATAGACAGAAAAAGATCCTGAAAGTCCATTAAACTGAAGATGTTATATTGTATTACTAAATAGCACAAGCTGTGTGTACTTTTGTAGTTAAAGTCTCACTTTCCAAGTGATGAACAAAACACATCATGGATTTGCTCATTATCTTTGGGTAGACTGTTGATTGCACAAAACAAGCACTTTGAATATGTCGACTTGGGATATGGAAAACTGCAATGGGCCTTTTCAGTATTATGACATTTTGTAGACAAAACTATTGTTAATCAAAAGAAAAAAACTGCATATGAATTGATAGTTAAAATAATTACTTGCAATCCTAAATGGGAGTGACCACTGTCTGGTCCAGTATTACTGTATATCAGGACACTTTGTCATGTATTATTGTTTCAACAATCGTAACAGATTTTAAGATGAGTGAAACCGACAAAACTAGACATCCCACACAGATGACAGGTAGGCTTCTATTAGGATTGAAGGCCACTAGGCAAACCTGGAAAACCACAAAACAGATATCCATAAAAAAACAATTTGGCTTTTGAGTGCCCGAATAGCCCAGTTGGTGTGTTTCTGTGTGTGTATATCAGAATCAGAATCAGCTTTATTTGCCAGGCATGAGGACACATACAAGGAATTTTTCTTTGGAGCATCGTTACTCACACTGTGCTTACACATACAAAACAAAATATACACACTAATATATACACAATATATACATACTATAAACAGAAACAATATAGAGGCATGAGTGCAATGAAGAGTTCAATAAAATTATTTAAATGTGGAGCATAGTGTAAAGGATACTGGGATAAATAGTATTATGTTATTATATTACAATATCAACAGTATGAACAGTATGAACATATGAACAGTTCTGAAATCGGAAATAAGAATGATGAATAAATTAAAAAAATAAATGAGATGTGAGAATGGGAATGGGAATGATGAATAATACTAAATAAGTGGAATAATAAGTGGAACCAGTAAACAGGTGCTGTAGAGACAGTGAATACTGGGTAATTGACCAGAATTGAATTGAACCTGACACTGTGGGTAAGAAGTCAGCTGTTCAGAGTATGTATGTATGTATGTATGTATGTATGTATGTATGTATGTATGTATGTATGTATGTATGTATGTATGTATGTATGTACTATATGCTCAAAGTCTTTAAAAATAATAATTGGCTTCCTAATTTATGATGCAATTTATTTGGGGAAAGATAAATAAATGAAAAATGTTAAATTGGATAAGATGGTGAATTGACAGATCAGGGGCGACCAGGTCTGTTCTCTGCAAAGGAAACTGGAGGAAGAACTTCATCACAGTGAGGTGAAGTTCAGGTGAGCTGCGGCTCTGCACTAAGACTTGAATAACTGGATTATAAAATAATTTTCAGTTATGGCGCACAGCTTATTTTAACATTTTCTAACCAGATTTTTATAATTCCTCCCATTGGTCCAGATTCCAGTTGAAAAACTGTTTAAATAATCTTTCAGAAATGGGACTGACAAGTGAATCAGAAGGCCAATGATCAAAATCCCAATCACTATGATTTCATCTGCCGACAGATGAGTGTCGGCCGTCCAGTCGCTTGATGCTGACAAAGAAACACAGCACCACAGGATGTTTTCGATAAATGTTTCCTTCACCTAACCCATTACCTACTCAACTTCCCTGCCACCTCAGCTTCCATCTCTTCACCCCTCCCATTCTCCCTCTCCTCAGTTTTACTCCCCTTCTTTTGCCCTACTTTCCCAGACCGTTATTCAGCTTGTTAACAGCTCACTACAGTCATAGGAAATAGCATGTCGGTGAGCTAATGTCAGCTTCCTGCTTGACACATTGATACAATGTTTTGACGCTGGTCAAGGTGAAACCCGTAAACACGGGCAGACAGAGCAGGACACCGGCATCAGGGGTTAACTAGAGGTTCTGATGTGGATCACAGAGGCTAAAAAGCACATCCCATGTATTAAGTCCAAACAATGACACGGGTGTAGTTGACGGCATTGACCGCCTTTCATTTCCTCACCCTTTCAGTTGGTTTCCTCCATTAGCCAGTAAAGTAGAAATATAAACCATTTTCTTATGAAAGGAATATACTTTTAGCAGATTTTACAGATGAGGGAAATGTCTTTATTTGCAGTGGCCTTGTTAGTAAGAGTTTGGTTATCAGACAGGGACAGTACACATTGTAGGATGCAAAATGATTGTGTAATTGAATGTAGGTTACAGGTACGGTTAATATCATCAGTGAGATGGGAGGTAATGTGTCCCCTACATGTTCTCACTCTTCTGTCAAGGCCCGCTGACTGTGGCTTGTCCATGGCCGGTCTTACACATCATTCACTAATGAGTGAGTGACATCTGCTGGAGGCCTGTGTGACAGAGCGCTGTCACCCTGCCTGACACTGGGAAAACATGTCTATTCATCCATCCATCCATCTATCCTGCCTCTCTCCTACTGCTGCAGCAAGCATGTTGTAAAATGTAAAGGTCGGTAAGTCAAATAAAAAAAAATAAAAAATTCTTCTTTTAAGGACTTTGGAAACAAAAAAGGTGTTCAAAAATGTATTTGTGAGTTATGTATAATTACATTTAATTAAAAGTTATAGTAATAATTGGTACATTTCCTTAACATTTTTAATTTTGGTACGAAAATAGGAGTTTTTACATAGCTCGTTCTGCATATTACTGACACCTGGTGTGAGATAGCTCCCTTAAACGTCTCACTCATAAAGTCACAGGGCTTCTGCTTGCATCAGCACTCAACCTCATAACAATTTGTGAGCGGTGGATTATGAGCTTCTTCCACACAGTAAGACTCCCGCTGGTGTCCTGCCTTTCCCATTCTTTCACGCCAGTTCAGGAAGACACCAATTGATGGGTGACACTGTCCATAGGGTGCAGAGAAATTTGATAATTAACTGTTAAATGGTACAAATTTGCAACCGTTTATCGTTCCGCTACATGGTGCTTGATGCACATTAATGGCCCCTTTACCTCACAGCTATGTCTTTCTAGACAACATGGTCAGAGTTTCTAAATAAAATGTAAAACATCTCTAAAAAATTACCGTGTAACCTATATTCTCAAATGTAGTCCTTTTCTTTACAGTACCACCTAAACTGGATGCACAGTGATTCGTAATAAAAAATTAAGACTTCAGATCAAATAATTGAAAACAATAAAATAAAATCTATTTGTGAGCAACCCATTTAAATTTTGTATTATTATTTTTATTATTTAATCCGTTATTTTCAAGGTGAGCGAAAACTCAGAGAACATATCTAAGACAATAACACAGGTCCTGTGTCAGCAACTCCTTGCCCTGTTTAAGTGTCCTTGAGCAAAACACTGAATTCACAGCAGCTCCACAGCTGCTCTATAGCTGACCCTGACCTCATTGTGGAAACGGTGACAATTTTCCCACTGGGATCCGTAATATATCACATTGTTATGATGATTTTATGCTGACATACCACCCGTTGCTATGATTGACACTTATGGAGCACAATCACTGGATTCACCTAAAACAACACTGTTAAATCTAAGACAACGAGATTCACGAACATCAGGCAGCGTTCTGCAATTCAAACATAATGTCTGTTGCCGCTAATCTCATTCTATACTTGAAGTTTCACACCTCACTTGGCTCTGTTAAATGTCACTCTGTAGCATGATGAGAGCTGCAAAGGGAATGCGAGGTGGTGTAGGGGAGGGAAGATGACAGAGGAGAGGCAGAGGTGGAAGACCAAAGAGTCAAGGAGAGGAAAGTTAGATGGAGGAAGGGAAGGAAAGAAGGAAGAAATCTAGAGGTAGAGTGAGAAGACATGGAGAGATCCAGTGAGTGGATGAGATATGAATCTACACACAGTGACCCTTGATTAAAATGATCCAGCACCAATGTCACTTAAAATGCATGCAATGTTCAGCCTAAATGTGGCTGATCCTCCTGGTAAAGGACTGTGTTCTCACAAACCCAAGGAAAAGGAAAGAAAGTATTTATTGCTCTTGGGATTGAACTCATGTTTAGTGCTTATCAACACAACTTTGCTAGTAGGACTTTACTAATAGTTTTGCATTTAAGTTCTGCTTTAATTTTGTGCAAATATGATATTGCCTCATATTTAGTCATTGCCATTTAATGTTGTTTGTGTTATTTTTCTTGCTATTGTGTTCTTGTGTTCTTCCGGTTGTAAATGAACATGATTTAATATGTAACAGACTGTTCATCCTTTCCAAATCATTCTTTTCATTTAACATATATGGTTTACCTTCCATGCAGCCATCAATCTCAAGATTAAGAAATGCATCCCAGTCGTTGGATGGTCATTCTTATATATATATATATATATATATATATATATATATATATATATATATATATATATGTATGTTAACTTGTAACTCTGTTTGGAAAAACACCCAAACTGCTGTTTATATGCAACAGTTCAAATAAGTTAGCTCAAGAGCTAAATAAATTCCTAAAATGCAAAGCAGGCAAGAGACTGCCAAAGAAAATGAGGAGGCTGGAGGTGAGGTGATTGGGGAGGGCTTGTTTTGCTTCTCTGGTCCTCCCTCCTGACATACACGCTGAACACAAATATCATTCATTAACAGTAATGTGCCATCTTAACGCTGATGGATGGGGCACAGGCCCACAGCCACACACTCACATACAGCTATAAAACACACAGAGACAATTTAAGGACGGACCTGCTGGGGAGCTAGGATGGCTGACTATCAGTCACACACACACACACACACACACACACACACACACACACACGCATGCATACACACGCATGCAAGCAGGCTCAGAAGCCTGGAGCTCAGGTGTCAGGCTAGCACGCTGCAAATGAAGACATTTCCTACAACTGGCAACCTTTGATGGCTCTATGATTCCTCTGCCGCTCACTAGCACTCCTCAGAGGAAACAAAAGATGTAAGAGAAAGGAGAAACAGTGACTAAATAGAGAGGAGACATGCTGAGTCAAAGAAAGACCGTCTTTAAGCCTCAAGTAGGGGTGGGAATAACCAGAGGCCTCATGATAGCATCACAATACAATATAATTGCAATTTTAAACATATTGCAATATTCTGCAATATATTGCAATTTTATTATTTATTCCCAATTTCAAATTATGTCCCCAAAAGGAAACTTTGTCAACATCTGTTTAATCTAAAAAGAGGAATTTCTCTATGATGTTATTGCTGCAAAATGGGATTGTTTAGCAGACAAAACAACTAACACATATATAATAATAGATCAATACTTGGCCTCTGTGTATCAATACAGTATTGCTACGGAAAATACCCTACCCCTAGCCTCAATGGTAGATAGAAGCTATGAAACATACAGTAAAGGGTGTCTTTGATTTAACTACCTGTACTATGGTCAATCATTACTGCATTATTTGAGACATTATCCAAAGTGTTAGACAAATTAGACAGTTGATGAGAAGACTAGTTGCTTTTACTGGTCTCTAAGCAGTAAAATTAGCTTTATGGCACAAAATAGGAAGAGGTCATTATTTCAACTCAAACTAAGAGTAGTTTAAAAGCTAATGGATTTGGTCAATATTGTAAGAAGTTACATTTTTATGGAAATATCACTTGTGAGACCGTAAGATCTATGGTCAGTTCTGCTACAGTTGTCAGAAAACCTCATTCAAAATCACATTGACGTACTACAAAAAGAAACGCAGTCAGCCATACAACATATCTTTGCACAACAATATGTTGTCTGACATGGATGACAATTTTCTTTATAAAGATATAAAACCTATGTGATATCAATATTTCTGTTCTTTAGTTGACCTTTATCGAACACCATTTTCCACAAACCTCTGTGGGTAAAACGTCAGGCGGCAGCAGCCGGGAGGGCGGTGACCAAAATTGGACAGTTTCCAGCTGTTTCCAGCAGCCTTCAGGCTGAACAGGAAGTGACAGAAACACTGTGGTCCGATTTAATAAAATGTTATAAGACACATATCAGCGTGTACAGTCTCTAGTTGTTTTTATTAAGACAGAGTAGCTGTCAAAACTCTCTACATGTGATCTGTTGCTGATGTTAACAAACAGACTGTATATGATCGGTGCTCTGAACAGATTAAGTCTCTGATTTCTTAAAAAAGGTGCTGTAAGCAATGTCACACGTGTTTTAGGCTACAACATTTGTTGTCACATACAGCAAACTTCTCCACACTATCCACGAGCTGCCTGTCCCCAGAACACACTAAAAAAACAACAACACGGTCTCTGTAGACAGCCCAGGGTCTACAAAACGGCAACAAAAACAAACTGTGTCCACCTGCACCACAAAGCATACACAAAGTGTTCCAGCCAATAACCGACATGAAGAATTTGGGAGGGGGCGAGTGGTTAGTGCGCGGGAGCACAGAAGGGAGGGGACAGGATGAGGAGGGAGGGTCAAGCTAGTCTCACTTTTTTTTTTAAATAATTCGAACGTCAACAAGAAGTAACGTCGCCCAACATCGCTTAGAGCTCCTTTAACGACGCTATGAGGCACCAAAAATGTGTTCTGTAGAGAATAAGGCTTAAATTAGACAAATGGCAATTAATATCCCTCTGAATCAAATATGTAAAACATCATGTTGAGTCTATTCCGAACCAATCAGCTGTTAGATCAGCTGAGAGGCCAGCATTTCCCAGCATGCTCTGGATCCATCTGGGTTTTGCTGTAGGTGAAAAGCAACTGCGCTGCCTGCGTCTCAAACCTGCGGCCACCTTACTCTCGTGAGATTATGCACAGACCTGGCTCATCTCGAACGAGCCTAATAGCAGCACATAGAGGGCCAATGGCAGGGTTTTTGGATAGCACAGATTAAAATAAAGAGAGGGACTGGGCATTAAAGAGTGGCCCAACACATGCTCAACGTGAATAGTATGCAGCCCCTGGCAGAGTTCACACACACACACACACACACACACACACACGCATGCATACACACGCATGCAAGCAGGCTCAGAAGCCTGGAGCTCAGGTGTCAGGCTAGCACGCTGCAAATGAAGACATTTCCTACAACTGGCAACCTTTGATGGCTCTATGATTCCTCTGCCGCTCACTAGCACTCCTCAGAGGAAACAAAAGATGTAAGAGAAAGGAGAAACAGTGACTAAATAGAGAGGAGACATGCTGAGTCAAAGAAAGACCGTCTTTAAGCCTCAAGTAGGGGTGGGAATAACCAGAGGCCTCATGATAGCATCACAATACACCCTCTGAATCAAATTTTTGGTGTTTTTGGATAGCACAGATTAAAATAAAGAGAGGGACTGGGCATTAAAGAGTGGCCCAACACATGCTCAACGTGAATAGTATGCAGCCCCTGGCAGAGTTCTCATAACACCCTTATTTCCACAATAGAACATGGATTTGAATACAAGTTTACCACAGGCAATTAAGAGGTTCAGCAACATTAAGGCTAATCATAACAAAAATAGACAGGCTCATACACTCACCTAAAGGATTATTAGGAACACCTGTTCAATTTCTCATTAATGCAATTATCTAATCAACCAATCACATGGCAGTTGCTTCAATGCATTTAGGGGTGTGGTCCTGGTCAAGACAATCTCCTGAACTCCAGACTGAATGTCAGAATGGGAAAGAAAGGTGATTTAAGCAATTTGGAGCGTGGCATGGTTGTTGGTGCCAGACGGGCCGGTCTGAGTATTTCACAATCTGCTCCGTTACTGGGATTTTCACGCATAACCATTTCTAGGGTTTACAAAGAATGGTGTGAAAAGGGAAAACATCCTGTATGCAGCAGTCCTGTGGGAGAAAATGCCTTGTTGATGCTAGAGGTCAGAGGAGAATGGGCCGACTGATTCAAGTTGATAGAAGAGCAACTTTGACTGAAATAACCACTCGTTACAACCGAGGTATGCAGCAAAGCCTTTGTGAAGCTACAACACGCACAACCTTGAGGCGGATGGGCTACAACAGCAGAAGACCCCACCGGGTACCACTCATCTCCACTACAAATAGGAAAAAGAGGCTACAATTTGCAAGAGCTCACCAAAATTGGACAGTTGAAGACTGGAAAAATGTTGCCTGGTCTGATGAGTCTCGATTTCTGTTGAGACATTCAGATGGTAGAGTCAGAATTTGGCGTAAACAGAATGAGAACATGGATCCATCATGCCTTGTTACCACTGTGCAGGCTGGTGGTGGTGGTCTAATGGTGTGGGGGATGTTTTGTTGGCACACTTTAGGCCCCTTAGTGCCAATTGGGCATCGTTTAAATGCCACGGCCTACCTGAGCATTGTTTCTGACCATGTCCATCCCTTTATGGCCAACATGTACCCATCCTCTGATGGCTACTTCCAGCAGGATAATGCACCATGTCACAAAGCTCCAATCATTTCAAATTTGTTTCTTGAACATGACAATGAGTTCACTGTACTAAAATGGCCCCCACGGTCACCAGATCTCAACCCAATAGAGCATCTTTGGGATGTGGTGGAACGGGAGCTCCGTGCCCTGGATGTGCATCCCACAAATCTCCATCAACTGCAAGATGCTATCCTATCAATATGGGCCAACATTTCTAAAGAATGCTTTCAGCACCTTGTTGAATCAATGCCACGTAGAATTAAGGCAGTTCTGAAGGCAAAAGGGGGTCAAACAGTATTAGTATGGTGTTCCTAATAATCTCATAGGTGAGTGTATAAAAAGGTATGTGCCAATGCCAGGAGAATTAATTTATATTGGTATTGTGTGAATGGCACAGTGTATCTGAGATGGTAAAAACTACAAGCACAATGAAATGCAAAATGTTTTTAAATTTGATTACAAACCACAACGACTATTTTTAACCCCAGAAGGACATTTAGATCCAACCAAAGCACATCAAATGCAAAAACAGCCTACACACAGTATCCCTTATGAAGTAGACCTATATTTTACAGCTACTTAGAACCATGCAATATGAAATAGCTCAAAACTACTTCATATCATATTGTAAAATATTTTGGCCACATGCCCTGTCTATAGTAGAGTGTTTATATACACAATGACAAACTTTAACTGAAATACAACCACATAAACTATGCCAGAAGAGAGACGAGGGGTGTGTTTGATTTACCTACCGTGTATTTGAAGTCCACTGTCCTTCATGGTGGCAACGTTGTCAGGAATCACGTCATGTCAGACAACTCCATCTAGACCATAGAATATTAACGGTCTATGAGCTAGACTAGCCAGAGTGTCATGTCTATCCTGTCCACAGGTGTCCTAACTCCGTCCTCTTTCTTTTTACATCAGTTATTTTGTCAGTCATTTTGAGCAGCTGGTTGTCAGGAAAGTTCCAGAAATCCTTCCTCCATTCCTGCTAGCTTAGTGGCCTAGCAAAAATACAGTAACGTTAGCTGATATAATTAGCAACACTGGGAAACTTGCTAAGTTAACAGTTGTTCGGCTATTTAAACTATTATTATTTTTAAATAGCTCACTAATAAGGTTTATTTGTGTGAGAACACAGCTCCCTTCACACTTTAATTTAGAGTCCGAACGGTTTACAATTTCATAGCTGCATAAAACGCCTAATCAAGGGACGCCAACTTAACCGGGGACCTTGCTTTCCCTTGGCAACGGTAGGTAGGTTAGTGGGTAGACAGCATGTGAGTCCCTTTGAAGCCCTGCAATTCTACCTTTCACTACTTGAGGGAGGCGCTGTTTTACCAATTTATTTTAAAATAAACTATGAAATATGGAGGAGAGATAAAAAAAACAATCAATGGTAGGTCTATATGACAAAGACACAGTGACACAAAGTCATCAGATATTAAGTAAACCTGCTAAGTTGAAATACTATATTTTCTGACAACAATTGCTAATGCCAGTATTTTCTCCTTTAGAAATTTCCGTTCTGTAATGGAGTTTCTGTTTGTGTTTTGGCCTGTGTGTTGTTATCAACTGCCCAGTCTGACAACCAGGCCGGGTTGCCAGATATACCTGTAAAACGTAAACCCAGAGCACTACTGTAGCGTTAGTACAGCCATGAAAGCAGCGAACAAACGATTGGCCGTGCAACGTTTCTGTCGCGCCAAACTCCACTTTATTCCTGTGGGTGATGTCAAGGAACTTAAACACACCCGCAAAGCATCCCGGAACAGCGGCAGTGCATTTGAAAAAATACTGCACGTCAAAAAACTGTCCGATGCCCATCTTTATCCAAATTAATCTGTTGCAACGCTCCGTCACAAGGCGGTGGTACTCCCTACGCTCCTGCCGGGCAATTTCACCCCGGATAGGGTGAATCTAGTGGCGACGACATTGCTCCTTCCTTTGGAGGTACAGAGGAGCTACAATGATCATTCTCTGTTTTCGATTCATGGCTAAATGACTGCTCAACAAAATCCATATCTATACACATAACTTCTCCCTCCAAATTTCAGAATTCGAGAGGGAAGAAGTTGGTTTCAAGCTGATGTTTTAAAAACATAACATTCCCCGCTGGCTCAAATCCATGCCCATAGTAAACTTGAGGAACGCCCATCAACGTACAAATGAGGGGAGGCGTTGTGTCACCACGCTTTAGTCGTGTTGCAAAGGTGGATCCACAGCGTAACAGTTGCGTGACCCGAGACGTTACCAACCCCGGGTAAATATGTATTTGAAAGATGGAGACAGCTTAGAGCCCAAAAGTAATGACTGTCAATATAGCCAGCATCTAACGTTAGCTACTCCGCTGTGCTGTGAAGTAATGTCTGGCTATGTGAGACAAGCGTCTAGCAACATTTTTCTGGATGCTCATTCAGGGTGCTTTAGAGGAGGGTCTGGCAAAGCAAGATTATGGATGCTGCGGTCTCAGCCTGGAAACCTCTGTGAACTTTGAGTCTGGGGAGGAGGTGGCGGGGGAGACGACTCTCTCCAGTATTTAGAATTTGTACTGCAGTAACTATTTTAAACACTAGCTGTCAGTTTTACATATTGCACCTTTAAGTATTACCATTTTATATCCAAACGAAAGGTCAACACTGTGTTTCAAAGCATTCTCCACAATGCCAAGAATGACATTTTGGTGGAAATGCAGTATCTGAGTCTAAATATTGGCTACCAACAACGTGTAGATTTTTATCATGGTTGCAAAAACACCCACAATCCCAGATTAAATACCAAGGATTTGACCTCAGTGGTAGCTACGATTATGCAAACTGCTGTGTGGTAATCATCATGGGACTTGTAGGTTTTAGACAAATACTACCTTGCTAGACTTATAAATTAGAGTTTAGATTCTAATGGCAAGGCCTTATGTATCATGATGTTTTGCTTGCAGAGTGTGTGCAAACTAAACATATATGGATGCATCATGTCAGCCAAAGTCCCTCATTCAACATAATTAAAACCCAAATTTGATGGCGCTGTATTGTCAATGCACCAGAGTTTTAACCCTCACACAGCTATATCTGCAATCATACAACTGTTTTATGTAAGTCATTGTCCACTGATGGGAACGGCAAGTCATAAACATAGGAAATCTTTCCTGTCTACCATCCCTCCCTTATGACATAAAGGGCTCTCTTCAGGAAAAAAAAATAAGGAAATTCATTTCATGGGAAATATTTAGAAACATGAACAATAGTAAATACTGGTTTAAAACACAAGCTACTAAAACTCTTTACAGTACTCTCAATTGTTGTTGTTTAAATTGGTCCCAATTGGTAATTAGCAACTTGACAATGACATATTGCTACATATATATAGCCTACTTGAAATAGCTCAATGCTGTAAATTATATAGCCTGTAAATTAAAATGTGAAGTATTTCTTATCAATCTTGTGTAACAGCAAAATAGATAAAATAATGAATAAATAAATTACCATTTGCCTGCCTTTGCCAGGGATATGCTAATAAGGTTACCGGTCAGTTATTCCACTTTTCCTAATACATTTTCTCAATTTGATCCTTGGTCCAACATCCCATCACCTGCTAGCAATTCAGATGATAATATTAAGAGATAAGAGATGAGAGAGAGGGAGAGGGAGATTCAAATGATGATATTAGAGGAGAGGGATGGTTAGAGAGATGGCTGCTGTCACCGTTATGCGTCTATGACACCTCAATGTGCAATAGTCATTTGTGCGTGAGTGGTTGCGCGTGTGTGTGTGGTAATATGAGAATTGATGCAGAGGGCTGACCTCCTCTGCCCCTCTCATTTCCATTCAGCCATTTTAGTTCTTTTCAGAGTCAGTGGAGCCATTGTGGCTCAACCAGGGAGCAGTTTGTCCTCATTAGAACTGTTTTGAATGGAACCGTAGAACAAAGCATGGGTATACATTTTGATGTTGTATAACAGCTGAAAAGAGAAGACAAAAGAAGAGAAGAGATTTGTCTTGTCATTTATCCTTTTATAGTTAATTGGTGTTTACGTTTTTAATACAACTGCCATATGCACAAATTAAAAATTAACAAGAATATGATTGATGATGAGAGGATAAGGATACCAATAAAGAAATAATTTAACTAGTTTCCATGTGGTTCTTACTTTGTAAAGTACAAAAGATGTGACATGAGCATCTGTTTATGTGTATGAAATCAGTAGACCTGATGATATGTGAGCTGCAATGAGCATTATCATACGGAGCAAATGTCTTGATATATAAGTCCATGCTGCCACGCCGGCGTTATGGTTATGGATTAGGCACATTCCATAAGTGCGGGATTGTGCTGTGAGCGAGGCAGAGATGTATCGGCCATATAAAAACTGAATCTGTGATGTAGTTAATCATTTATTCAGCTAGCTTCTTCATTTCTTTAACACCAACCACCTATGCAGGACCATATTTTTCCACTTCCTCTTCAGTATCTGTGTGCACCATCTCCTTTTCTATCCTCTCCTTTTTCCACCTCTATAACTTTGTTTTTCTTGTGTCTTTGTTTTATTCAATTTGATTTTACTCCATTTTCTCTCTCCTCTGTGTCTTCAATGCAGAGCTTTCCCCTCTCTTTTGCTGTCACACTCCTTTGTCTCTCCATCTTTTCCAAGCTGTTTCATGTACAGACAGGTAACAATCAGGCTTTTACTAGAAGCAGTCATGTAGAATGGGGACCACATCCTTAATACACCTGTCAAAGGTTATTATACAGTGTTGGAGACAGACACACACCCATACACACTCAAAGAACAGATTCACACATGCACTGTAGAGTGCAGAGCGGTCACTGACAAATGATAACAGATTGATCTAGTGAAAGTCCAGTTGGTGCCAACTGAAACCGTGTGTGTGTGTGTGTGTGTGTGTGTGTGTGTGTGTGTGTGTGTGTGTGTGTGTGTGTGTGTGTGAGAGAGCTTTTTATTTCCGTTATTATTTCTGTGTGATGCCACCAGATAAAAGGAAAGACCTACACTTATGTTCATCGAAATCAAATTATCAAATCATTATCAAATTATAAAGAAAAGAAAATCCTCTTCATAACATTAAGTGATATACCTAATTTTACCTTTTTTCCACAAACTAATGCCAACTACAACATTGTCAAAAGGGTAATTGTGTGCAGTGAGTGTGGTGTCCTCCTGATATCCACAATAAAGCCCTCCTGCTTTGTCCTGGTTTCACCTCCCTCAGGCTAAACACTCACACTCTCATCGTTGCATTGAAATTTATTAAAATCATCTCTGTAATATTCAGCCAGTGCCTGCCTGCTACATATATTTTTATACAACCACCTTATTAAATCAGTTCAAATAGGATGGTCCCATGATTACATTGAAGTGGGGAGGAGAGCAGGGGAAAGCAAAAAGAGGCGAAAAGGGGGAGAGGGAGAAAAAAATCAATGCCACTCGGTAATTGCATATTACAGCGTTATTTTGTGCATTGATATTGATAATACGTATGTTTACATTTGCCGTGATTAAAATCAATGCTGTAAAGTGAGTTATGACAGCGTGGCCTGATGGGACGGCTTTATAGCTAAGGGGGACTAATGAGGTGGTTGATGGGAAGGAAGGATTGTCTCCATCCATCTCTCCGCTGAATAGTTCCTGCGGGGGACTGAAGGGCAGATTCTCACTGACTGCTGTCTGTGACACGCCATACAGGACTCGTTTTTATTTCAAAAGTTTTTTTCTCTTAAAACTAATAGAAATGTGATTTTAAAACTCAATACATGATTAAATGGCCTGTTAAAGCAGGGGTCTTCAACGTTTTTTAAGCCAAGGACCCCTTAACAGAAAGAGAGATCGAGCAGGGACCCCCTACTATAGATATTGTATAAAATTAAGTTGCGTATTAAACTGGGCCTACAATAATGTGTAGGGCGGCTTAAGCCTTTAAACATACTTTTTTTTTGCATAGAATACTAAGCTATTCAAATAATAAATAATTAAACTAATAACAATTGTTGCCATGATTCTATAAATCACGTTTTAATGTTAAACAAACATGTGGCACAGTGAATCCATAGGATGAACTGGATCTGTGGATGGCCTTAGTGACTACCTTACCTATTGGCCAGAGAGCCTGTCATCAGCGGGGATTTATATTTGCTATAATATGTTGGATTCATATTAAGACTTTTTAATTTTTTTAAGAAAAAAAAACTGACTGAGTAACCCCTAGGGGGGGCCCCGGACTCACTGTTGAAGATCCCTGCCTTAAAGGAACAGTTTAAACATCACAAAATAAGTCATCTGTCCATTCTCATGAGTCAAAAGAACAAAAAAAAAACTAGGAAACTAAAGGGTTCAAACACGATGTTCCAAATGTTGTTTAGTTGATGGAGCAGCTACTGTTAGCATAGCCCTGATTGACCAGAATTCCATTCAGTAAACAAGTATTTTAAAAAGTCGTCTTGCGGAAAGACAAGACAAAGTATGAATTCAGACTTTTTACAAATCGTCATCATGAAGTAGTAATTGTGGCTTACTTTTTATCTGTTTATTGCAATTAAATGACAGTCAAATGTGTACCTCAGAGCTGAAAGCGGCAGTCATCCAGACGTAAAATAAAATTCACATTGTCAATCATTGTTTGGATTTCCAACTTCCACATCAGATTCAAAGCAGCAATGGTGGTTGTTTCGGTCATGGTTGATGACGAAAGAAACATTGTTGGTGCCTTCAACACGTGATCCAGCAATCCAGCTCACGTGAGTAAAGCGACGCAAATATTAACTTTGTGGCCAACCCATCTTCATTTTTGCCATAACAGTTATGTTACTGTATAAAACATGTTGTTTGCTTAGTCAAACTGTGTGAACTCATCCTTTAATTTCCATGATGGACCCCCTCCCTCTAACAAGCTAATGTCCCTCTACACTTAGAGCTGTTGAGTACAGTTCCTTTACTAACGATGTTACATGGCTTTTTAGATTATATATTTTACTTTGGCTGCTAATGTTGGCTCAGTGTTTTTGGCATCAGGTGCCTCCGTTAAGTGTTTGCTTCTCTATTGTTAAAATGTGTTAGAGGGTGTTTTTGAAACTGGACCCACAGCAGGGAAGCACGGCGGTCTAAATGCACTCTCAAATGCCCACATATAGAGTATGTTCACATGCATGCACACACTTATACAGACACAAGTGCACATCTGTGCAATAACCACAACTTCTTTGGAAACCACAGACAGCCATGTGTGATGATAGAGAGACTTGTAAGTGCTATCAGATATACACACACTGCAGTAACTACATTTATGCCCTGGCTGTGTTTTCACTGGCCTCCCCTGACTGCTTTACTACTAAATTCACAGTTTTCACAGATGCCAAATCATTTTTTTTCCTGAATCCGTTTCTTGCTTTTAAGTGCCTTCCTATATTAGAGCCTTTTCACTGAGCAAAGGAAAACGTCCTACATGCAACTTTTGCTTGCACAAGTAGAGCACAATCCTGAAATTTGGTTTTAGAGCACCAGTGAAAACAAAAACTCCTGGTTAGGCTTTCACATTGGCCAAACTGTTGTTTAATGACTATAGTAAATGTCTGCTGACTGAGAGGGTTATTACTGCAACTTGCCACAAATATGTGTTGGTTTCCTCAAATAAGTCGAAACACTCTATGGAGCTGATGATTGGGACACATTTGTCCATAAGACAGAGTTTTGGCAGAGGGAAGCACTTTCAGACTGGGTGAAAATCCATTGTTGCATATTAGGGACACAACCCTGTCCATTATGTCAAATTCATGGAAATTGCTTTTTTCTCCTTCCACTGCAGATGGAAAGAGGAAGAGAGATGGGGGAGTTAAGAGATGAATAGAGAAAGATAAAGATTGGTGTAGAAGTAAAAGGGCTGTAGAAGCACAGCAGCATCCATCCACTCCTCCATCCCCCTCTTTCAGTTGTCCAGTTGTCAAGGCTCTAACTTTAATTAAAAGTTTCTACAGCAGAGGTGACCCGTCGGTGTCGAGGAGGGGGAAGGCAAAGAGGAGAAAACGAAGAGTGATTAGGGAAAGGGAGAAGAGCAAGTAAAATATCATCTCTCTTTTTATATACTGTATGTGTATGTGTGTTTGTGTGTGCGTGGCGTGCATGCATGTGTGTGTATGTATCAGTAGCCTACATGTGTGTTAATCCAGCTGCTATTGAGTAAAAAAGCATCAATTATCTGGATAAGTGATGCCTTGTGAACAACAATTTAAGAGAGAGCCTTTGTTTGAGACAGGCTCTTATTAAAAGCCTGTGTCACCTGTAAATCTATTCATATTTTAGCTAGAAGCCTCTATATGTTGGCTCCCATTTGCTCTGTTAATCTGCTGCTGCTGCTGTTCCTCAATCTGTTTCACATTAAAAGCTTTCCAGGTTTTTATGGGACTACACTTCCCTGGAGGGCTTTTATTGTGAAACATCTGCAGGACGTGTATATTAACAGCAGGTTTGTCAATACACGATGTGAGTCCCCCCACGATGTGAGTCGTGCATGTGCTGAACGGCCGCCACCTTTTGACAGCTAGCTACGGCACACCACTTGGACAAACCATAGTTACCGACTGTGTAGGGGCTCAAATTGTGTCTTGACAAGGTTCACTGCTGAAAAGTACCGTAACTTCTCAAATAGAACTAGGACTGTAACTGAGATGGGCTCATATTACACACAGAGCCTCTTTTCCAAAGTATATCACTATCATATTTTAGTAAAATGTCTCCCTGTTTTCTTATCTTCATTATTTATTATGCTGCAAACTGCAAAGTATTACTGCTAAAAGATATAGTAGGATAGGATAGTTGAGTTGGGATTTTTCGAAGTGAGGTTGTATGAGGTACTAATCAGTGTATTACCTACAGTAGATGGTGGTCAGCACGCCCCAAGTTTGGAGAAGCAGTCACTCAGAAGCACCAACAGGAAAGCTAAGCAACGTACTACTAAAAAGGCCCTCATACAACCCCATTTCAAAAATCCTTTAATGCTGTGGAAATGTCTATGCTGAATTTATTTGAAATCACGTCTTTATCTGAGATATTACAATAAATGGGAAAGTGTTTTCTTATCAGAGAGACTTTTGAGAATTTCTAAAGCTACATTTTTCATTTTTTTCCAAAAGAATGTAGCACTCTTTCTTCATCTGGCCTCAGAGTGTGCTTTTACTGTTGAACCGAACGTGTGTATATCTGTTTTCTTGTCCCCAACCCCATCTGTACTATAGGTAGGGAGGGTGGCTGTGTGTGTGCGTGCGTGCGTGCATGGGTGCGTGCGTGTGTGTGTGGCTCTGCAGCAGACCAGCAGATCGTTGTGGTGTGCAGGCCACAGGGACAGTGAAATATAGCCACAATTAGCCCTGGACACAGTTCAATGATGATAGAGAGGCTCGGCACCCTTTAGACCATGATTAAAAGGCCTGCCCAGCCCACCGCTGATAGAGACAACTGATCTCACATTATTAGTAGTACGATCACCACCAACCAGCAGCACCAGCAGCTTCATTCTAATGTAATCAGTGACGCCTTTTGTTCATTTATCATTCACTACTGAAAGAATTTAGTTCTTGATTGGCATATTTGTTGTGTTCTCTATTCTGTGTTTTTTTTTAATGCTTTACTTATAAATTCAAATATAAATATATAGGGGGTTCTGCTGTCTACTGTGCTCTCCAAATGGGATTACTGGAATGTCGGATATTTTAGGTGATTTCCTGACCCAAATCCTGGAAATAAAATGACAAATATCAGAAACGTCTACATTTTTACAAATCATTCATTTTCCAATCAAGGATTTGTATTGTATTTTGAATCTTTTTCACACATGTATTGCACAATACATTTTCACACATGTATTGCACAATGTTATGCATATATTACGGCATTTAAAATGTACCTAATATACATTTAATATAAACAAACCAGGAGAGAAACTAGGACTAGTATAGCAAAGGTTTGGGAATTACGCATTGCAGTTGGTAACCACAAATGGTTTTGATTGGTTTACTGTCTTTATTGGTTTCTCTGGGGGTTGTTTAACCTTTTTTATATTTCATATTATGACATTTTTGATTTGTAAATGTCACTTTCCCCCAGAATTAGTAGAAAGTCTTCTGATGTTTTTTTATTCGAAACCTGTACTAGTGAAAATATTCAAGATGGGTCTGTGACTTTTCAACTCTTCCACCTATTCAATAGGATGCACTCTATTTTTCATCTGCTTGTCTTCCTCTATTTTCTGTCTTCCTTTCTTTTTTCTTCCTATTTTCTCACTCCCTTCTTCTCAGTTGCTGTCATGCTCGTAGATCAATGTTGAGACCTTCTTTATCTTTTACACATCAGTAG
>JABXJD010002228.1:0-58507 GCA_013375575.1 Percina caprodes
TGCATGGCCTGCATCACCTCCAGGGTCGCCAAACCCATGGCTGAAAAAGCACAAACAACTCTTTTTTAATTTTTACCGCTGTTTCTGACACTTAAAAGTCTCTGCATGAACTACAGCCTTTGTCAGTGGTACCTCTGTGTATTCTTCTGTTGGGTAAGAAACCGGAGTGTCGTATTGCATTAGCGCCCCAGGTGGTCGGCTGTGCAGATCAGCTTCTGAACGTCACTGCTGTAGCTGTCAAAGTTCTGTGGCAGCACGTCCCTGCAAACCACAAACACAGGAACACATAGGGGATGTACTTCATCAAAGCTTTCATGAAGTGTACGCTTTTTCTGGACTGTACTACGGCTACCTGTCAACCTTCTGAAATGTCTTGCCGACGTTGGCATAAAAATCAGCTTTGAAACAACTCTGCATAATCTTAAAAAAAGTCCTCTAGTTCTAGGTCAATGGCCTGCCTGAAGAACATTGCAGCTTTCCTTCCTTATAGAAAAGAGTGCAGGTGTTAACTTTCAACCAAAAAACACTTTTCCTCAGGTTTGGGCTCATGAAAATTGCTACAGGAAATTAGGGTGATGTGGAATACTGATATTAGAGATGACGACACACCTGAGGTGAAGTGCAGGACACCCTATATTAACTTCAAATAAAACCAAGTACATGTATGAATGTTATCTGTTAGTTTTGCTTGAAACACCTTTCATTGGTTATAACATGCTCTGTGAATAAAGGATATTATTATATTAAATCTCACTCACATCTACAACAATAACTGCAGTTTTGGTTTATCTCAATGCAATATTTACAGGACAAGGCCAAACAACGATGAATCATTAAAGCTTACAGGTGTGAATCAGCTGTAGCGGACCCATCAAACCTACTTTATATGTGGCTGCAGGCCAGGCTGCTCCTCATAGTCTTCTATTAGAAAAGGCAGGTTTTTGGCCCAGTGGTTTTTAAAGTTCCCTGGTAAGTCCTGGTCCACGTTGTACTCTGCTACTGGGATGTCAAGGTGGGAGTGCAGGTAGCGAGAGTACTCTGATAGAAACACAAGGTTTGGCAAAGCAGGAAGAGAGAATAAGATATTATATAAAATTACTAATACAGATTTATTTCTAGAACGGATTTTCCCAGTTATAAAAAACAAAAAAAATCACAAATCAAATTGTAATCGCAAAATCTGGCAGGAAAATCGCAATTTGATTTCCTCTCCCGCCCCCAAATCGCTCAGCCCTAAATGTGTCCATTATGGTATCTTATACGTGTTCATATGTGTGTGCATGCAGGGACACCCACCTCTCAGGTATTTCACTTTGAGATATTCGGAGCTGGCCTTCTGTCCGAGCAGAGGGTCGTTTAACATGACTTTAGTCTGAGCTTTGATGCCCTCGTAGAACTGCCCCATCGCCACGTGGCTCAGCCCCTTCATGTACTGACACACCTCGTTGTAGGGCTCCAACTGAAGACACCTCTGGAGGACCAATAGGAGGAAAGAAATTCAAAGGGGTCAAAAATAGAACAAGAGAAGAGGGGTTGGACTGAAAACACTTTGCTGGACATGCAGTTATTGTACACAGCTGAAGGTATTATACAGCATTAGTTAATGGACTTGTGGATGCCACTGCTGGTTTATATAACTCCCTAATAAAGGGTGTAAAAGAAGTTTAAATCTCAATGCTATATTACGGAACAAATATACAAGTTAGGACTGAATGAAATTACACAGCCTCAGAGAAAGGACCAAGCTGTTTGCTTCAACTATGGATTCCCCCACCTTGAAGTTGCCTATGGCCTCCTGCAGCGAGCCGTGGTGGTACAGCATCATGCCTCGGAGCTGGAGAGACTGGATGTGGTTCTGGTTCAACATGAGGGCTTTCTGGAAGCTCTCCATCGCTGACTCAAAATCACCCAGCTCTCTGGAAAGAGGAAGAAGAGATACCAAGAGAGCAAAAGTGCACATGTTGTTAGAGAAGCCGGAGGGAAAGGTATGTACTCCTACTTCCGTAGGGTAAAAAAAAAGAAATTAAAGATGTGAAAATACCAGTGAATACCACAGAATGCCAGTACCTGTAGGCCTGTCCAAGGCTCTTATAGGCATCGATGAAATCAGGCTTTAACTTCAGCGTCTCTTTGAATGTCTCAATGGCTTCCTGATGACAGAAAACACAACAACGTTTCAGAGGGACGACACACGAGATAACAGGAAATTGAAAAAGGGAAGATGACCAGAATTGGGGCTGAGCAGATGGCTCAGACCTTGCACCAGATACGTATCCCGATCACAAACATCATCGCAGTGTGACTCAAACATGGCACACTGCAAACTTTTTCTACATAGCAGTATCAAAGAAGTGTAAAAAAATAAAAAAACATGTCTTTATGTAATCATTTGTTTTTATGCAATGAACAGGGAAGTGGGCAACAGACAAAGGGAATACTGACACTATTTTCTTTTCTCACAGAAAAACCTCAAAATCGCAGTTAACTGATAAAAAGCAGATGTGCAATGTTGACTTTGTTTCCACGAGGACTAGCTGCACCAGATTCCACTATCATGAAACAGGACATTCAGAGTGCATCAAACTACTCTTAATCAAGAGGACCAACTGTATCGGAGCATCAAAATTGTGTTTATTTATTTTTATTTTATTTTATTAGCGTGTTGTCTCTGTAAAGCTGCACAGGGTTTCCTACAGGATGTTGGTAAACCAAGGGTTAGCAGAAGTGCCAACCCAAAAAAGCCCCATACACACATGTGACTGGATAAAACACAGCAACTGAAGGCGCAGACTAGTCTTGCAGCTGAAAACCTGCAGATTAAACAGCTGCAGACATTGCTCTGCTCTGCACGCCACTCAATCTAACATCAACAACGTTGCATGTGCTGTTGAACTAGGCCTAGACAGACTACAAAAAGAGTTAAGCAATATTTATCTAGTTTCATCTTTTGAGAGCCGAATCAGAAGAATGTCCTAATGGTGCACGGCTCAATGACTTTTGATTTATTTGAGCAGCTGCACTGAATAAAAAAAGCAGGGTTTTGTGTTTTGTTTTTTTTAATCAAAGGATTTATTGCCCAGACAGAGATTAGCTGTCAACAATTAAGCTGGCAGGCCCTGCATTCAGGGAACCCTCTGTTCTTGTCCACTTGTGATCGGATGCATCATATTTGAAAATTTAAGCATTTCTTGCAGCTGCTCACACATTAATTAAAAAGTTGCACATAGGTTTGCACATACAATATGCATGCAACACCATGAGCTTCAGCCTGGTGCATGTCCTTGTTGATATTATATGTAACTCTCTTTCTCTCATTTCAACTTTTCCCCTATGTCTTAATTATGCATGCTGTGAACATAACATAATAAAGCCTTTTTAATGCCCTAATACACCACAAAA
Organism: Percina caprodes; assembly: GCA_013375575.1. Lineage (NCBI taxonomy): Eukaryota > Metazoa > Chordata > Actinopteri > Perciformes > Percidae > Percina > Percina caprodes. Next base: position 3,400 of record JABXJD010002228.1, read on the forward strand.
CACACAGATTTTCTAAAAGAAGTTGATTTGTTTAAAGTTATTTATACCCAGATCTATGTCCCTATGTGATGTTATGTATCTAGCAGCAAGAGGACACCGGCTACAGCAGTTCAAACAAAGGCCTCTTGTGATGTTGAAAAGTCTGATTTTGCACTAGAGTCGCTTTTAGGAAGTAAAAACAAATAGTGGGGTGTTTGTGCTACCAAAAGAATTTGAAACGTACACAAAATTACCAGATATTAGCTGGAAAAAAACCCACTTGGGAGCTAGTGATCAACTTACCTTGAGCATGCCTCTGTGGAAGAAGGTGAGGCCTTTATACAGCATGGCGATAGGCTGATTCTTCTTCAGCTCTAATGACTGCTGGAAGTCTTCCATAGCTGCCACGTAGTCCTGGTAGGAAGGCAAAGAACAGGATCAGCATATGGAGGCGTGAAGGCATGCACATACGGTACCATTTGATCATCAAACCTCGGAAATGAAGAGCAGTGTTCCTCTGTGCCTGTAGAGCCGGGCTGAGGGCTGCAGCTGGATGGCTTTGGTCAGATCACCTAGAGCCTCACTGATACGACCCAGCGGAGACAGGATCTGATGATGCACACGCAGGGACGACAAAGCTGGTTTGATTATTACAGCTGAAAATAAGTTTGGGATTCTTCTTTTTTGTTTTTAGCAAATCACCCTGATGTACAGCTGGTTGATCCTCAATGTGCAGGAGTTCCTCCTAGAGAGGACTATAGACTGTAGTTTTGCAGGAAAAGATGGAGGGAGTAAATCTTAACATTATAGTTTAAAAGAATAACAGGTAGGGTCTTGAAGAATACAGTGGTGTGAAAAAGTGTTTGCCCCCTTCCTCATTTCCTGTTCCTTTGCATGTTTGTCACACTCAAGTATTTCGGAACATCAAACCAATTTAAACAATAGTCAAGGACAACACAAGTAAACACAAAATGCAATTTGTAAATGAAGGTGTTTATTATTAAAGGTGAAAAAAAATCCAAACCATCATGGCCCTGTGTGAAAAAGTGATTGCCCCCCTTGTTAAAACATACTATAACTGTGGTTGTCCACACCTGAGTTCAATTTCTCTAGCCACACCCAGGCCTGATTATTGCCACACCTGTTCACAATCAAGGCATCACTTAAATAGGAGCTGCTTGACACAGTAAGGTCCACCAGAAGATCCTTAAAAGCTACACATCATGCCGAGACCCAAAGAAATTCAGGAACAATTGAGAAAGAAAGTAATTGAGATCTATCAGTCTGGAAAGGGTTATAAAGCCATTTCCAAAGCTTTGGGAATCCAGCGAACCACAGTGAGAGCCATTATCCACAAATGGCGAAGACATGGAACAGTGGTGAACCTTCCCAGGAGTGGCCGGCCACCCAAAATTACCCCAAGAGCGCAGCGACGACTCATCCAAGAGGTCACAAAAGACCCCACAACAACGTCCAAAGAACTGCAGGCCTCACTTGCCTCAGTTAAGGTCAGCGTTCATGCCTCCACCATCAGGAAAAGACTGGGCAAAAATGGCCTGCATGGCAGAGTTCCAAGGAGAAAACCACTGCTGAGCAAAAAGAACATCAAAGCTCGTCTCAATTTCTCCACAACACATCTTGATGATCCCCAAGACTTTTGGGACAACATTCTGTGGACCGATGAGACAAAAGTGGAACTCTTTGGAAGGTGTGTGTCCAAGTATATCTGGCGTAGAAGGAACACTGCATTTCATAAAAAGAACATTATACCAACAGTAAAATATGGTGGTGGTAGTGTGATGGTCTGGGGCTGTTTTGCTGCTTCAGGACCTGGAAGACTTGCCGTGATAAAAGGAACTATGAATTCTGCTGTCTACCAAGAGATCCTGAAGGAGAATGTCCGACCATCTGTTTGTGTACTCAAGCTGAAACGAACTTGGGTTCTGCAGCAGGACAATGATCCTAAACACACCAGCAAGTCCACCACCGAATGGCTGAAGAAAAACAAAATGAAGACTTTGGAGTGGCCTAGCCAAAGTCCTGACCTGAATCCTTTTGAGATGTTGTGGTATGACCTTAAAAAGGCCGTTCATGCTCAAAAACCCTCTAATGTAACTGAATTAGGACAATTCTGCAAAGATGAGTGGGCCAAAATTCCTCCAGGACGCTGTAAAAGCCTCATTGCACATTATCCAAACGCTTGGTTGCAGTTGTTGCTGCTAAGGGTGGCCCAACCAGTTATTAGGTTTAGGGGGCAATCACTTTTTCACACAGGGCCATGATGGTTTGGATTTTTTTTCACCTTTAATAATAAACACCTTCATTTACAAATTGCATTTTGTGTTTACTTGTGTTGTCCTTGACTATTGTTTAAATTGGTTTGATGTTCCGAAACACTTAAGTGTGACAAACATGCAAAGGAACAGGAAATGAGGAAGGGGGCAAACACTTTTTCACACCACTGTAGGACTTTAAGGTAGACTCAAAAGTCTAATCAGACAGACAGAGTTGTGTAACTTCTTTTGTGTGACTGACGACAGACTGACTACACCAGAGATGTATTCAAGTGGCTCACGGCTCACAAAGAGGAAACAGTCTATCCAAAAAAAAAAAAAAAGAGTGAAACCTCAGTGAGAAGACTTTTTTTTTTTTTTCAAACTTGCAGTGTGAAGTCTGCTGGTGAAGTATAAACTCACATGTAAATATTACTGGCTAGTGCTGTTCACAACAACAGAGTACTGTACGTTAATATAACGTAATATTAGCGCAATATTTACGACTTTATAACAATATGTGTGTTTTTCTGTTTCTTGTGTTCCCGTCACAGGGTTAAATCAACATTGACGCTAGAGCTGGGCAGTATGTCGATATTATAGCGATATCTTGATATGAGACTAGATATCGTCTTAGATTTTGGATATCCTAATATTGCACATGTGTCTTTTCCTGGTTTTAAAGGCTGCATCACAGTAAAGTGATGTAATTTCCTGAAATTACCAGACCGTTGGCCTTTACCCACTTAGTCATTATATCCACATTACTGATGATTATTTATCAAAAATCTCATTGTGTAATATTTTGTGAAAGCACCAATAGTCAACTCTACAATATCGTTGCAGTATCGATATCAAGGTATTAGGTCAAATATATTGTGATATTAGATTTTCTCCATATTGCTAAGCCCTAACCGACGCTAATAACATTTCACAACTTCTACAGTTGTTGTCCTTAATTTTACAACTGCACTCATTTGCCAAATTGTAATTTACCATCTGAACTACGACTGCCTCCTCCTCCCTTCCTTTCACATCCGAACGCAATGTAGAAACATGGGGAACATACTGTATTTGTCCTTTTTTGCCACACTAGAACTGCATATCACGTGTCATTAGAAACCAGTGATGCTGCTTCGCTGATTGGACATCTCAACATTGATCCGATATAGTGATGACTAATAATTAGTTATAAACAGTAGATGAATTATAAGGAAATTGTAATCAGCTACAGGATATCTATTGTTGCCAAGAGCTGAAGTCTTTTAAGAGCGTAAAAGCACTTGGAATTTTCTCTAAAAACATAAAATGTCATACTTTTGTTGAAGGAGCATCAGAGGCCAAACCATGATAGAGCTACTCTCTGTGTACAGAAACGGGGCGTCACCTCTGCTCTCTGTTCGTAGACCTCTGGCCAGCTCGGCTCCAGGGAGATGACTCTGTTGAGCTCGTACAACGCCAAGTCAGCATTCTTTATATCCTGGAATAGAGACACAAGAGGGGGAGGCAGTTACATTTTGTTGACATAACCCTTAAAGGTCCCATGACATGGTGCTCTTTGGATGCTTTTATATAGACCTTAGTGGTCCCTAATACTGTATCTGAAGTCTCTTTTATATAGACCTTAGTGGTCCCTAATACTGTATCTGAAATCTCTTTTATATAGACCTTAGTGGTCCCCTAATACTGTATCTGAAGTCTCTTTCATATAGACCTTAGTGGTCCCCTAATACTGTATCTGAAGTCTCTTTTATATAGACCTTAGTGGTCCCTAATACTGTATCTGAAGTCTCTTTTATATAGACCTTAATGGTCCCTAATACTGTATCTGAAGTCTCTTTATATAGACCTTAGTGGTCCCTAATACTGTATCTGAAGTCTCTTTTATATAGACCTTAGTGGTCCCTAATACTGTATCTGAAGTCTCTTTTATTTAGACCTTAGTGGTCCCTAATACTGTATCTGAAGTCTCTTTTATATAGACCTTAGTGGTCCCTGATAGAGAATTCATTTTGATAAAGTCTTTTAATTCTTAAAGTAGTGTAACTCTCATGCTTATTATGTGTACACTTAACAACTGTATTGTCTGCTAGTTGACACAGAAGTAGGTGAAGTGTCAGTTTCAAGGGCACCCAAAGAACATATTGTTCCAGGCATGCAAACTGCCTGCACCTCGAAACTAACCCTTTGTAGCATAATGAAGATAACCTCAATCCAATGTCTGTTTTCCTCACCCTTGTGTATGTGTGAATAAAACGACTGAGCCACAGAGAGAATGTTGTAGATCATTTAAGGCAGTGCTGGTGAAAGGCTGCTCTTATCTGCTCTTCCCTTTTGCGGCAAAAGTCTATAAACTGCTCACTACCGTCTGAGTCTCGTTTTCTTGCTTGACCGTCTTTGATTTAATAAGTTTAAGTGTCCTGAACCTGACAGTCCCTAATACTGTATCTGAAGTCTCTTTATATAGACCTTAGTGGTCCCTAATACTGTATCTGAAGTCTCTCTTATATAGACCTTAGTGGTCCATAATACTGTATCTGAAGTCTCTTTATATAGACCTTAGTGGTCCCCTAATACTGTATCTGAAGTCTCTTTATATAGACCTTAGTGGTCCCCTAATACTGTATCTGAAGTCTCTCTTATATAGACCTTAGTGGTCCATAATACTGTATCTGAAGTCTCTTTATATAGACCTTAGTGGTCCCCTAATACTGTATCTGAAGTCTCTCTTATATAGACCTTAGTGGTCCATAATACTGTATCTGAAGTCTCTTTATATAGACCTTAGTGGTCCCCTAATACTGTATCTGAAGTCTCTTTTATATAGACCTTAGTGGTCCCTAATACTGTATCTGAAGTCTCTTTTATATAGACCTTAGTGGTCCCCTAATACTGTATCTGAAGTCTCTTTTATATAGACCTTAGTGGTCCCTAATACTGTATCTGAAGTCTCTTTATATAGACCTTAGTGGTCCCTAATACTGTATCTGAAGTCTCTTTTATATAGACCTTAGTGGTCCCTAATACTGTATCTGAAGTCTCTTTTATATAGACCTTAGTGGTCCCTAATACTGTATCTGAAGTCTCTTTTATATAGGCCTTAGTGGTCCCTAATACTGGATCTGAAGTCTCTTTTATATAGACCTTAGTGGTCCCTAATACTGTATCTACTGGTAGGTGAGTAACCTTTCTTAGTATTTCACATGGAGTTACAAGGTTCTTCACATGTGCACAGAAATTAGAGCGACGTAAAAAAATACAACAAGAATCTCAGGGAATGGACAAACAAAGAGCGAAATAAAAGACAATAGAAAAAGAACAACATAAAACAGTATAAAGAAAAGAAATGGTGGGTTATTAAGACAAAAACGTGCACCTGTATTCCACATCTTTCACTCACCTGTAGACTTTTCTTCCCATACGCTATCCCTCGCCCATAGATGGCACTGACCAGCTCTGGGTCGCCCTACAATCCAACAGACAACACGTTAGCATAAGAAAGTTGTGTTTCTAGGTTGAAGGGATGTAGAGGGTGACAAAATAGTAAAGCCCGACCGATAAAGGAGTTTTAAGGCCGATATGATACGAATATTTGGTTATTAAAAAATCCAGAAACGCGTTACAAAACATAACCAGATTTCCCTAACATTAGTTATTTGTAGTTATGAGTTCTCACTAAAATAATATGATAATAATTAGTTTTATTGTCACAACAGAACATCAAAATATATTAAAGTTCTGATAAATAAAATGTATAAAAATACAAACTTAAGATATGAAACTTAAAGTCCTTTGAACAAAAATGCTCATAACATGGTTGTTAGTCCGTTTTTATTGTTTTTAAATATTAATTTATCTGATGAATGAATATTTAAAATATACATCGGCCCACCGAGATATCGGTCGGGCTAACAAAATAGCAAAATGTCTTATTTTATATTGAAAACATATGTAGAGAGTGAATATCTGCCCCCCCAGTTGCAAACACACCTGCAATAAGAGGGAGTAGTGTTTGATGGCTTCATCATAAAGGCCGTTGCCTATCAGAACGTAGCCTATAGCTGCAACGACAGAACAAATGATGATGAATAACCGGGACAGAACCATGTCCAGAATCAACAGGGTTGGTCTTCAGAACCACGTCCAGAATCAACAGGGTTGGTCTTCAGAACCACATCCAGAATCAACAGGGTTGGTCTTCAGAACAACGGGCAAACTTACCGAGTTCTTCGTTGGTGTTGTGGTTCTCTACGGGGAAGGGGATTTTTTTCTGTTCTATAAACAACTTCGCCTGGTTCTGTGAAAGCAACACGTAGAGGTGAAAAGAGAGACATTCATCAAGCGTGGAACGCAAAGCAAAGAAACCCCCCCCCACCCCCCCAAAAAAATGGTTTCCTGTGTGAAGACAGTTACTGAATAGAGCAAAAACACGTAATATTACTTTTTAACCTCAGAGATGGGAAAAGCTAGAAACTTTTTCTTTGAAAGTTAGAGACACTTTGCTAAAAAAACAACAACTATTTAACAGATGTGGGAGCAGAACAAAATGCTGTAAATTAAAGTATTTGTCAGGAACATTTTTGGTAAGATAAACCGGCGTTTTAACAAGCTTTCCAGCATCTCTCAAGCACATACTAAGCAACAAAGCCCCAAAGAACACAATAAAATCCTTTCAGATGTAGAGGTGCTGTACTTTTGGAATAGATATTAATAAATATTCTGTGTTTTGCATCTTCTCCTCCTCCTCACAGTGCTCCATTGTATTTACTGTGTATTTACAGCATGACACACCATTACAGGATGCTAATTTGACAGCATGCAAATGTTGCCGTGGCAGCATGGTGGGTTGCCAACACAAGACACCTGACAAGACAAATACTACTAAGCTAGGCCTGTCTCTCTAATCCCTACATTATAAGGCAGAATGTGAAGATGTGCACATTGCAGTTTTTTTTCACTTGTCAGGCTTTTGTGGGGATGAAACTGCAACCTCAGTGATGTAAAGGTGTGTGATCAGATGCACTCTGACGTCCTTGTGTGGTTACAAGTGCAAAGACCACACCTTCAGTTTGGTAATTACTATGCTTATGAATCTCTTTGAAATCAATGCAGTAAGTTGTTTTCCTCCGCAAGGACGCGATAATCTGTGAGTCCAAACAGTCTTTTATTTTTGGCTCAATGTGTCCGGACCAAGATCGGAGGAATGAGTATGAAACTGAAACATGAGCATAGTGTCATGTTTCATCCAGATATTAGAGGAAATGAATCAATACCAAATAATAGGGTTTTCATTAATAAGAAATGAAAGACTGGAGAACTTGTCACACAGATATTTAGCATGCAGTGGTGTGCTATTTGGATAAAAACAAGCTGTTGACTAAAACCACACTTTTTTTTTTCTAAAGGAAATGGCAATAGACCGCAGATCTATGTGTGTGTGTGTGTGTGTGTGTGTGTGTGTGTGTGTGTGTGTGTGTAAGACCTCACCAGGATCTTCTCTGCGTTAAGTGAGAAGACTGACTCGCAGGGCGGGTTGCTTCCCTCTTCACAGTCTGGGTCTTCCAACTGTAAAATGGAGGACTCTAAAAAAGACATTGTGAGCATTTATTATGACATTATATGATTTTATTTTTATATTATATGATATTACAACAGTCACGTATTTCACTCCATTACACGTACGTATGTGAATACATTTTGTATTTCAAATTTTCACAAACTCCCATCCTGCCAATCCATTAGTCTTTCAAAGTTACATTCAAGTAACTCTAAGTCTCATATTTTAAAGATGCCACGCAGGGCTGACCCCACTCATAGCGGCCTGTCGGCCATGTTGTTTGACAAACTCCACGTAGATCTGCCGAGCAAAGGGCCTCCACTGAGTATTTAAATGGTACGGATTATTTGACGAAATTATTTGGCACTTTGCCAAATAATTTGGGGGATTTTTCCATGGCAACCATTGCGATTAGCAGACTGTTGAACTCCCAATAATCCCCCCCCCCATTACATACGACACTAGTCACTTTACATGGACACTGGGAACCTTATTTGCACTAATGTAACTTTAATTGCATATTATTCATTTCACTGCAATACATCCTGCTGCTATTGATATTTGCACTAGTCATAATCGTCTTGTAATAACCATAATTATAAAAATACTTATATTTATACTGTTTCTCCTTTTTCTTGAAATCTTACTCAACAGTGTACGTGAATGTGCAGCTGAATGACAACAAAGTCTAAGATCATAGTGAACGCCATGTCTCTTTTAGAGATTATCAGAGTTGTGTTACAGGTGTGTGGTAATATGGTCTAAAGCGTGGACAGGGACTAGTTTGATAAGTCTCCATTGCATTACCACAAAAAGATAACTATCTTTTTCTTCAGTTATGTAATTTGTATGTGGGGAAATGGATTAAAGCATGGAAAAGGACTCATTTATTAAGGATCTATTGCAATACCACAAAAGGATTACATAACTTGAATAGTGATAGAGCTGACCTGAGCCTGCTGGTTGCATAGGAGGCGGGAAAAAAACAACATTAAGGTCAAAACGTATGTTACGCTAGGGCTAAAACATGCAAGAACACTGCTATAGGGCTTTAAAATATGTAAGAAATCCCTAAGAAATCCCTAAGAATAGCTCTTTATTTCAGCACACATGCATCGAGAATCTCCACCGGATGTCAACCTGTACAACCAGTTCACCTGAATCCTCTTCCACCAAAATACACGCACGCTGAGTCATGACAGCTGAAGAAATATGAGGCTGGGTGCATCGGTTAAAGGCAGAATCCACCAGAAACTACTCTGCCATCACAAAAGAAACGTTTCAGTTATGCTCTTTTAAATATGTGACTATTGTGTGACTATTGTGATATTGAGTATTTGTTAATGAACTTTAGTGTTGACCTCTGCGGTTAAGCTATATATATATATATATATATATATATATATATATATATATATATATATATATATATAATGTACAGGTAGAGCAGGTCTAGACCGGTCTATAATGTACAGGTAGAGCAGGTCTAGACCGCTCTATAATGTACAGGTAGAGCAGGTCTAGACCGTTCTATAATGTACAGGTAGAGCAGGTCTAGACCACTCTATAATGTACAGATAGAGCAGGTCTAGACCGCTCTATAATGTACAGGTAGAGCAGGTCTAGACCGTTCTATAATGTACAGGTAGAGCAGGTCTAGACCGCTCTATAATGTACAGATAGAGCAGGTCTAGATAGAGCAGGTCTAGATAGAGCAGGTCTAGACCGCTCTATAATGTACAGGTAGAGCAGGTCTAGACCGCTCTATAATTTACAGATAGAACAGGTCTAGATAGAGCAGGTCTAGATAGAGCAGGTCTAGACCGCTCTATAATTTACAGATAGAGCAGGTCTAGATAGAGCAGGTCAAGATAGAGCAGGTCTAGACCGCTCTACAATTTACAAATAGAGCAGGTCTAGATAGAGCAGGTCTAGACCACATCATTTACAAGGACCCAACAGTTCTAGTAGTTAAGTACAAATCAATACACTCTCACTTCTACTACTGTCTTTCTTTCACCGTTGGTCCCAGGTCCCATTTAACCTCTACGGCAGTAAGCGCCAGCTTAGCTCGGTTATCTATCCCGGGTTATCACCGCTTGTTGTTATTAGCTTACAGGCGGTTAAGCTAGTGACTCCCACAGTGACAGTTAAATCGGGGAGGACGTGGCACAGTAACACCGAGAAAGAGAGACTTTTTACCGCAGTCAGACGCGTACTCTTCCCACTCGGACAGCGAGCTGCATCCCTGCTTGTGGAGCTCATTGTTGAACAAAGTGAGAGTAGAGAAATACTCGGAGGAGGAGATAGTCCGGCTCAGATACAGCAGCGAGAGCGCGACCACAACAGCCCGGCTGGCAGGGGCCATGTTGTGCTACATGTGTGACGCCAGAGAGCGGAAGCTGCTGCAGCTCGGTCCAAACCGAACGGGACGAACACGCCCCCCTCACGCGCGAGTCTGTGGGAGGCGAAAAGGACAATTAAACTACATTTCCCAGCATAGTCTGCGGCTGTCAAACCTGTTTCCCCCAGTGTCAAGCTAGACAGAAGGAAACACAAACTTGTTCCGTTGTGATTTTCAAATTAAAACCAACCTAGAAAACTTTCAGTATAACCCTCCTGGTGTCCTCGGGTCAAATTTGACCCCTTTAAAAAATGTCTATATCTGAAATATGTTTCTTTTTAACCAAATTACCACAAAAAAATGGATTGGATTCCTTACAAGGCTCTTTGCAAATACAATGGATCACTTTCATTCCTCTGATCTTAACTATTAGTCAAAATAATTCATCATTTCTGCAATTTTAACTACCTTTTTACCTAAAATATTAGGTATAATTCTATATAAATGAGGGTTATTGACCATGAATTCCAAAAAGTACTAAAACTAGTACGGTGGTGTTAGTGGAAACTTTAAAAAAGTCTGAAAAAGAGACAAAAATGTAAATTTTTGTCAGTTTTTGACCTGGGAGGACAACACAAGGGTTACAAATTACTATTAATTAGATATGGTGACAATGAATAAAAAACACAAGTAGGGCAGTGTTTTACTTATGTCAGATACAATCAGGGGCATGTGATCAATAATAAAATGCTATTTGTATCAAGGAAAGTATTTAGAAAACCTTTCTGACATTTAGAAATTTGTCTGTGACACAAACTGACATTTTAGGGCGTGAAATGTTGTTGAAAATGTCTTTTATTTCAGGTACAAAACAGGCTGAGATGGTACAATATGTGTTTCTCTTAGTTGAACATGTCCTTCATATGGCTTAATGTTCAGATAAAAAAAATGTTTTCCATCAAAGATTTTTAGAAGTGGAAATGTACCTTTAGGGTATAATGTTAGCGTGGGTTTCCTCCAGGTGCACCGGTGTCCTGGTAACGTCTGCCCTTGGTAGACACTGCTGACCCTAGTGATGGCCAAATGAAGCTTTGTGAACCAGTGTCTTCATTTTCTGAGCCCACTAGATGGCGCTCTTGGTTTTAAGAGAAAGGCCTAAGCAAGGCATTGCAATTCAGTGTGTTCTCAACCAATTATTGAACGGAGATCGCTATCTAGTGGGCTCAGAGAATAAAGACACTGGTTCACGGAGCTTCATTTGTCCATCCCTATCTGACACTACCATGCACTGGCATTACACAACTAGAGTTGGGACCAGGCTCCAGATTCTTAGTTAGGATGGGTTAAAAAACGCAGAAAACGCATTCCTCGTATCTGTATATGCACTTCACAAACAAGTATTATATGTAATTATATCAACACCAAGGAAAAATTATTACATGTGAAAACTTACTTAGTTAGTCTCTCTTTGATAGACCCTCCTCCAAAGAGCGCCGGCAAAAAAAACAAAAAAAAACTGCACTTTTATTTTGAAGGCAGAACTGTATGGCACTGTCTTGTTTCCGCTTGATTGAATGCCATGCTAGTTTTGTAGTTAGCAGTGTACAGGGAAAAGAATGGGGGAATATGACTTCAGATGTGTTGAATGTAACGAAAAAGCATCGGAGTTACACAGAGATTACAGTAACGGGATCCTGAAGATAACCATATGTGTGCGTTGATTATTGACGTATTCTCCAAATATGCTACAGCTAAAATAGAGCTGTTACTACTGATGCTAGCTAGCCTAGCATCTCCCAATATGCTACAGCTAACATAGAGCTGTTACTACTAATGCTAGCTAGCCTAGCATCTCCAAATATGCTACAACTAACATAGCGCTGTTACTACTGATGCTAGCTAGCCTAGCATCTCCAAATATGCTACAACTAACATAGCGCTGTTACTACTGATGCTAGCTAGCCTAGCATCTCCCAATATGCTACAGCAAACATAGAGCTGTTACTACTCCTTTCTAAAGCTTAGTATTTGTGTAGCTATACAGAGCTAACACATTATTTACGTTGTTCACTTACTAACTGTGTGTGTGTGTGTGTGTGTGTGTGTGTGTCCAGGAGTCGTGCCAAAAGCCAGTGGACAAGTACATTGAATATGACCCAGTTATCATCCTGATTGATGCCATTTTGTGCAAGACGCAGGCGTTCAGACACATTTTGTTCAATACGAGCTTGAATGTAAGTATCATCCAATTACTCCAACTCCCTTGCACGTGTGCCCAAAACAACAACAACAACAATAGATCTCAACGTGGTATTATAACATAACATAACATAAGTTATTAAAAAAGTGTTGTGATGCTTCACTTACAGGAGATTGCTTTTTCCATGCATGGTATTGTTCATATGGTGAGTTAGTCCTAGTTAACAGCCTTAACCCCTCGTGTTGTCCTCTGGTCAAATTTGACCGGTTTACAAAAACTTTCTATATCAGAAAAGATCGTTGAAAAAAGTTAACAAATGTTAAAAAAAAACTACAAAAAAGCAGGAAAAAAAAATCAACAAAAACACTATTTTTTCTGAACAAGTGACCAAAAAAAATCAGAAAAAGCGACAAAGAATTTCTTAAAAAATTGACTAAAACATAATTAAAAAATGTAAAAAAAAAAAAAAGTGACTTAAAAATAGGAATAAAATTGACAAAAACCTTGAAAAAAGTGTAGAAAAAGAACAACAAACTGTTGAAATTTCAACCTAGAAAAACACACAGGCCTGAAATACACACACATGCACAAATGGAGAGATGTCAGAGTGGGGGGGCTGCCAGTCCTGGACCAGCGCCTTGAGCGGTTGTGTGGGGGCTCAAGTGCCCCTGGGGCAGTGCCCAGTGAAGTGGGATCTCTCCAGCTACCAGTACACACTCCGTACTTTGGTCCGTACGGGGCCTTGAACCAGCGACCCTCCGGTTCCCAACACAACTCCCTAGGACTGAGCTGCTGCCCCCCCAAAATTATATATTATACTTTTACTTAATGATAGGTCTTAGTACTTTTACTTAATGATAGGTCTTAGTACTTTTACTTAATGATAGGTCTTAGTACTTTTACTTAATGATAGGTCTTAGTACTTTTACTTAATGATAGGTCTTAGTACTTTTACTTAATGATAGGTCTTAGTACTTTTACTTAATGGAAGATCTTAGTACTTTTACTTAATGAAAGATCTTAGTACTTTTACTTAATGATAGGTCTTAGTACTTTTACTTATGGAAGATCTTAGTACTTTTACTTAATGGAAGATCTTAGTATTTTTACTTAATGATAGGTCTTAGTACTTTTACTTAATGGAAGATCTTAGTACTTTTACTTAATGAAAGGTCTTAGTACTTTTACTTAATGGAAGATCTTAGTACTTTTACTTAATGAAAGGTCTTAGTACTTTTACTTAATGGAAGATCTTAGTACTTTTACTTAATGGAAGATCTTAGTACTTTTACTTAATGAAAGATCTTAGTACTTTTACTTAATGAAAGGTCTTAGTATTTTTACTTAATGAAAGATCTTAGTACTTTTACTTAATGAAAGATCTTAGTACTTTTACTTAATGGAAGATCTTAGTACTTTTACTTAATGGAAGATCTTAGTACTTTTACTTAATGGAAGATCTTAGTACTTTTACTTAATGGAAGATCTTAGTACTTTTACTTAATGAAAGATCTTAGTACTTTTACTTAATGAAAGGTCTTAGTATTTTTACTTAATGAAAGATCTTAGTACTTTTACTTAATGAAAGATCTTAGTACTTTTACTTAATGAAAGGTCTTAGTACTTTTACTTAATGGAAGATCTTAGTACTTTTACTTAATGGAAGATCTTAGTATTTTTACTTAATGAAAGATCTTAGTACTTTTACTTAATGATAGGTCTTAGTACTTTTACTTAATGGAAGATCTTAGTCCTTTTACTTAATGAAAGGTCTTAGTACTTTTACTTAATGGAAGATCTTAGTACTTTTACTTAATGAAAGGTCTTAGTACTTTTACTTAATGGAAGATCTTAGTACTTTTACTTAATGAAAGGTCTTAGTACTTTTACTTAATGGAAGATCTTAGTACTTTTACTTAATGGAAGATCTTAGTACTTTTACTTAATGAAAGATCTTAGTACTTTTACTTAATGAAAGGTCTTAGTATTTTTACTTAATGGAAGATCTTAGTACTTTTACTTAATGAAAGATCTTAGTACTTTTACTTAATGAAAGGTCTTAGTACTTTTACTTAATGGAAGATCTTAGTACTTTTACTTAATGGAAGATCTTAGTATTTTTACTTAATGAAAGATCTTAGTACTTTTACTTAATGGAAGATCTTAGTATTTTTACTTAATGAAAGATCTTAGTACTTTTACTTAATGAAAGGTCTTAGTACTTTTACTTAATGAAAGATCTTAGTACTTTTACTTAATGAAAGGTCTTAGTACTTTTACTTAATGGAAGATCTTAGTACTTTTACTTAATGGAAGATCTTAGTATTTTTACTTAATGGAAGATCTTAGTTCTTTTACTTAATGATAGGTCTTAGTCCTTTTACTTAATGAAAGATCTTAGTACTTTTACTTAATGAAAGATCTTAGTACTTTTACTTAATGAAAGGTCTTAGTACTTTTACTTAATGGAAGATCTTAGTACTTTTACTTAATGGAAGATCTTAGTACTTTTACCTAATGGAAGATGTGAATACTATTGCCACCACAGGTGTTCAGGTGTACTTCCTGTGTGTGTTACCGTCTCCTCCACCCCTCCAGATCCACTGGAAGCTGTGTGTGTTCTGCCTGCTGTGTGAGGCGTACCTCAGGTGGTCTCTGCTGCACGGCTCCGAGCAGAGCAGTGACCCCGCTGACATCATCAGGTACACCAAGCAATGGGAGTTCTACGGCATGTTTGGATTGGCCGCCCTCGGTAAGATGATAAAACCAGAGCTGTTACTGAGCAGCAATACTGTTCGTATCACTGCATGCTAGCGCGTTATAGAGCTGCAAAGATTAATCGATTTACCGGTTTGAGTTATTTTCTAAATTTCAGCTTCTTAAATGTGAATATTTACTAGTTTCTTCACTCTATGACAGTTAGGACTGGACACCGAAATCAATACTTTTTAGGCACCGACCAAATTGCCTCTAAAGTATCGAGTATCGAAAAATGCCTTGTCATGCAATACCTAGTTTCAATACTAAGGAGTAAATCTCGTCAGCGTCAGTGAGCCAATAAGCATGCAGCATGCTTCTACCAAGATCTAATAATGTCTGTGATTGGCTGTCTAAGGTTCCTCATCGCAGAGGCGTGCCGGAAAAACTAGTAGTAGTTGTTATAGAAAAAAGTAATGTTAAGGAGCCAATATCAAAGTTACGGTATTGTGTCGTTACTTGTATGGGATATACTGTATAAGACGTCATCTTGGGATTTTTGGGAAACACTGATCAACATTTTTAACCACTTTCTGACATTTTATTTGTCTGACATGTGTGCCTGTTGTTGGTGTAGAGCTGTCAGCGTTCTGCGGTGGGGTGCTGTGCTTCCTTTGGGTGGTGGGGGGTCGTGTGCAGGGTGGGACCCCTGAGCTCAGCCTGCTCCTCAGAGCCCTGCTGCTCTCCTGCTACGGAAAGGTCCTCCTCATCCCCGCTGTGATCTGGGAGCACGACTACTCGCCGCTCTGCCTGGGCCTCATCAAACTGTTTGTGCTCACCTCAAACTCACAGGCTATCAGAGGTAGGAGAACTCACCTGTTACCTCACTCAGGCCTGTAACTATTATTACATAACTGTCAATTCTTTAATTGCTAACATGACCTAAGGTCCTAAGGGGTTTGACTGGTAAGTGGAGATTTAGTTTAGATGTGCCAAATTGTAATTATATAAGTGATTATTGGTCGGACTATATATATATTTTTTATTATTTTTATTGTTAGTTGTTGGCACTCGACCCTGAACACGTTCATAGCAACACAAATGACAAATAAGAAAGTTAGAAAACATGTTTTACGATAATAAATAGGCATGGTTTACCTAGTATGTATTTGTGGTCATTATCTGGATCCCATAACAGGGATATATGGCCAAAAGATGTATCCTGGGATTCATTCTCAACTTTAATTTGTTTGCAAAAGTAATAAATAATATATTTCAAGACAAAAGTATTGTTAATTGTAGTTGTTTCTGAGACAATTAATTGTACGGCAACATTTTGAATTAACTAACATCACTTACCTCTGGTGTTACTGAGCCAGGCAGGTAGTTTTGGTTTTACTTGCCCAGGTTTTTAGATATGCACTTCTGAGATGTATGCCTGTTGTTACCCAATGCAGTGGAAGTAAATACAACTTAGTTTTTGCAGCTCACAGCGTAGGATTTTTTTTTTTTTAAAGTCAGCAGCAACATCTGGTTCCAGTAACAATGGCCACTTTTCTCTGGATAATCTAGATACTCACTGCGAGTAGGTGTCTCTGTAACGACTTTCTACTGAGAAAATAGTCCCTATGAAAACGTGCTCTCTGCATGGCTCTAGAGACGTCAGTCGGCCATACAATTTTGAGCAGATGTTTCCCGCATGATGAAACCATACTGACTTTAGTGAGCTCTTGACTTTGGGCTCTATCTTGCACCCGGGCGCAAACCCAGACGTAAGTGTCTTTGCTAGTTTAAGACCGACGCAGTTGTTAATGTCCCGTCCTGCGTCCACGTCGTTTTAACAGCAAATGTACCTGCGCCCAGGTGTGTTCAGGTGCATTCTGGGTGTGCTGGTCTTACAGGGAGGTGTGTTCAGGTGCATTCTGGGCGTGTTGCTATCTTGAGGCAGCAGGAAGTGATCGCACCATGAACCAACAAAAACCTCTAAAGTCAAACACGCCTGGTTTTTAAAGGGAATGGGAGAGGACCTCTGATTGGTTGATTGAATGTTACGCCCTAAACACACCTATGAATTAATGAAGACACTAAGTCCAAACCTTTTAGGACCATGCGCCTGACGTACGGACCCTTTTTTCCGCCGTCAAACTAGCAAAAGTGGATTTGAACGCACCTGCTAAGCGCTTCATGGCGTGCACTTAGATTGTTAAAATATGGCCTTTTGTCTCTCCCAACAAACTGAAGTCGACATTATTTTTTGTTATTGAAATACTTTAAAAGCTATTGGACGTTTTTCCATGAAATGTGGTGCAGACATTCATGACCCCCTCCCCAGCCACCCATCATCTGGTCAAAATGTCTGTTAATCCTATCAACAGACTTTTAAAATTAGAATAATCCAATTTAAGATTCTCATTCGCTTTAATTGGACCCCCTCCTGACTGTTTGGGCTTAAGCTCGGGGACAACACTGACTGTTGAAAGTGCTGCAGCTCTGATTATTAACTAGTTGCTCGTAAATGTGATAATATAATAATAATAATAATAATAATAATAATAATAATAATAATGATGATAATAATTTGACTGAAAAAAATTCTGGTACAGAATCTAAAATCCTCTGTTCCAGACTCAAGCAATAAAAAACAAATATATATATATATAAAAGTGGTATGTGTCATCCTCCAGCTCGGGTCCTCTACCAGAGACCTGGGAGTCTGAGGGTTCAGTATCTTAGCTGTTCCTAGGACTGCACTCTTCTGGACAGAGACCTCTGATGTTTTAGCTGGAACGCTCTTCAGGGGATATTAATGATTACTTTCATTGAGTTTTTTGGGTGTTTTATTTAATCTTATAGCATTTTAATTATTTTTGTAATGGTTTCCAAACCGTATCCGGACTAAACTTTGACATCTACCATCTGAGATCCACTCAACATCCTCTGATCTTAACTAGTAGTCAAAATCATTCCTAATTTCTGCCTTTTTAACTAAAACATATGTATATTTGATATAAATGAGGTTTGTTGACCATGAATTCCAAGAATAGGTGTAAAACCTGTTATTAAACCAGCTCAGGTGTTTTTTTAAAAGTGCCAAAAGCTGGAAAAAGTCACAAATAAATCAGAAAAAAACAACAAAAACATCAGAAAAGCACAAAAAAACGTTCATTTTAATTTTGACCTGGAAGGACAAGTTCATGAATAACTGGAAGACAACACAAGGGGGAAATGAAAATAAACACATTACATAACAGAACGGTTTTAGTCCAGGTTTCTTATAATTATTTCTTCAGCAGCAGCTCAGGAAACATAAATCTGATCATTGTATTTGGCGGCTCGCCTCAGAGCAGCAAACCATGAGATGTTGTTGAGTGGTTTCTGGTCCGCTGCTCTAATGAGGAGGTCTGTACATCATATTCATAAAGAACAAATGACAGTGTGTCTGAAGTCCAGCTACATAGAGAATTTACTCTTTTTACTGCTTTGTCTGGAGTCTGTTTGATGCCATACTGCCACTTGTTTCTATGTACGTACCAGTTAATAATAATAATAATAAATTTAATTTGTAATGTACTTTATATTTACGCAAATCCCAAAGTGCTACATGATAAAACAGGTAAGTGCTAAAATAAAAACACATGGAGAGCCTGAAAATAAAAAATAAAATAAACAAAAACAATAAGGAAAAAGGTGCATGAGTTCAATCAAAAGCTCTCCTAAAAATATAGGGCAGAGAGGACAGTACAGGGCGACTGTGGCTCAGTGGTAGAGAGGTTGGAAGGTAAGTGGTTCAATCCCCTGCAGTCCCATGTCAAAGTGTTATCTCCCAGGTCTTTCCATAAAGAGCAGGTCTAGACCGGACTCTGGGATGTTATTTTATCTCCCGGGTCTTTCCATAAAGAGCAGGTCTAGACCGGACTCTGGGATGTTATTTATCTCCCAGGTCTTTCCATAAAGAGCAGGTCTAGACCGGACTCTGGGATGTTATTTATCTCCCAGGTCTTTCCATAAAGAGCAGGTCTAGACCGGACTCTGGGATGTTATTTATCTCCCAGGTCTTTCCATAAAGAGCAGGTCTAGACCGGACTCTGGGATGTTATTTATCTCCCAGGTCTTTCCATAAAGAGCAGGTCTAGACCGGACTCTGGGATGTTATTTATCTCCCAGGTCTTTCCATAAAGAGCAGGTCTAGACCGGACTCTGGGATGTTATTTATCTCCCAGGTCTTTCCATAAAGAGCAGGTCTAGACCAGGACTCTGGGATGTTATTTATCTCCCAGGTCTTTCCATAAAGAGCAGGTCTAGACCAGGACTCTGGGATGTTATTTATCTCCCAGGTCTTTCCATAAAGAGCAGGTCTAGACCGGACTCTGGGATGTTATTTATCTCCCAGGTCTTTCCATAAAGAGCAGGTCTAGACCGGACTCTGGGATGTTATTTATCTTCCAGGTCTTTCCATAAAGAGCAGGTCTAGACCGGACTCTGGGATGTTATTTATCTCCCAGGTCTTTCCATAAAGAGCAGGTCTAGACCGGACTCTGGGATGTTATTTATCTCCCAGGTCTTTCCATAAAGAGCAGGTCTAGACCAGGACTCTGGGATGTTATTTATCTCCCGGGTCTTTCCATAAAGAGCAGGTCTAGACCGGACTCTGGGATGTTGTTTATCTCCCAGGTCTTTCCATAAAGAGCAGGTCTAGACCAGGACTCTGGGATGTTATTTATCTCCCAGGTCTTTCCATAAAGAGCAGGTCTAGACCGGACTCTGGGATGTTGTTTATCTCCCAGGTCTGTCCATAAAGAGCAGGTCTAGACCGGACTCTGGGATGTTATTTATCTCCCAGGTCTTTCCATAAAGAGCAGGTCTAGACCGGACTCTGGGATGTTATTTATCTCCCAGGTCTGTCCATAAAGAGCAGGTCTAGACCGGACTCTGGGATGTTATTTATCTCCCAGGTCTTTCCATAAAGAGCAGGTCTAGACCAGGACTCTGGGATGTTATTTATCTCCCAGGTCTTTCCATAAAGAGCAGGTCTAGACCGGACTCTGGGATGTTATTTATCTCCCAGGTCTTTCCATAAAGAGCAGGTCTAGACCAGGACTCTGGGATGTTATTTATCTCCCAGGTCTTTCCATAAAGAGCAGGTCTAGACCGGACTCTGGGATGTTATTTATCTCCCAGGTCTTTCCATAAAGAGCAGGTCTAGACCGGACTCTGGGATGTTATTTATCTCCCAGGTCTTTCCATAAAGAGCAGGTCTAGACCGGACTCTGGGATGTTATTTATCTCCCAGGTCTTTCCATAAAGAGCAGGTCTAGACCAGGACTCTGGGATGTTATTTATCTCCCAGGTCTTTCCATAAAGAGCAGGTCTAGACCAGGACTCTGGGATGTTATTTATCTCCCAGGTCTTTCCATAAAGAGCAGGTCTAGACCGGACTCTGGGATGTTATTTATCTCCCAGGTCTTTCCATAAAGAGCAGGTCTAGACCGGACTCTGGGATGTTATTTATCTTCCAGGTCTTTCCATAAAGAGCAGGTCTAGACCGGACTCTGGGATGTTATTTATCTCCCAGGTCTTTCCATAAAGAGCAGGTCTAGACCGGACTCTGGGATGTTATTTATCTCCCAGGTCTTTCCATAAAGAGCAGGTCTAGACCAGGACTCTGGGATGTTATTTATCTCCCGGGTCTTTCCATAAAGAGCAGGTCTAGACCGGACTCTGGGATGTTGTTTATCTCCCAGGTCTTTCCATAAAGAGCAGGTCTAGACCAGGACTCTGGGATGTTATTTATCTCCCAGGTCTTTCCATAAAGAGCAGGTCTAGACCGGACTCTGGGATGTTGTTTATCTCCCAGGTCTGTCCATAAAGAGCAGGTCTAGACCGGACTCTGGGATGTTATTTATCTCCCAGGTCTTTCCATAAAGAGCAGGTCTAGACCGGACTCTGGGATGTTATTTATCTCCCAGGTCTGTCCATAAAGAGCAGGTCTAGACCGGACTCTGGGATGTTATTTATCTCCCAGGTCTTTCCATAAAGAGCAGGTCTAGACCAGGACTCTGGGATGTTATTTATCTCCCAGGTCTTTCCATAAAGAGCAGGTCTAGACCGGACTCTGGGATGTTATTTTATCTCCCGGGTCTTTCCATAAAGAGCAGGTCTAGACCGGACTCTGGGATGTTATTTATCTCCCAGGTCTTTCCATAAAGAGCAGGTCTAGACCGGACTCTGGGATGTTATTTATCTCCCAGGTCTTTCCATAAAGAGCAGGTCTAGACCGGACTCTGGGATGTTATTTATCTCCCAGGTCTTTCCATAAAGAGCAGGTCTAGACCGGACTCTGGGATGTTATTTATCTCCCAGGTCTTTCCATAAAGAGCAGGTCTAGACCGGACTCTGGGATGTTATTTATCTCCCAGGTCTTTCCATAAAGAGCAGGTCTAGACCGGACTCTGGGATGTTATTTATCTCCCAGGTCTTTCCATAAAGAGCAGGTCTAGACCAGGACTCTGGGATGTTATTTATCTCCCAGGTCTTTCCATAAAGAGCAGGTCTAGACCAGGACTCTGGGATGTTATTTATCTCCCAGGTCTTTCCATAAAGAGCAGGTCTAGACCGGACTCTGGGATGTTATTTATCTCCCAGGTCTTTCCATAAAGAGCAGGTCTAGACCGGACTCTGGGATGTTATTTATCTCCCAGGTCTTTCCATAAAGAGCAGGTCTAGACCGGACTCTGGGATGTTATTTATCTCCCAGGTCTTTCCATAAAGAGCAGGTCTAGACCGGACTCTGGGATGTTATTTATCTCCCAGGTCTTTCCATAAAGAGCAGGTCTAGACCAGGACTCTGGGATGTTATTTATCTCCCAGGTCTTTCCATAAAGAGCAGGTCTAGACCGGACTCTGGGATGTTATTTATCTCCCAGGTCTTTCCATAAAGAGCAGGTCTAGACCAGGACTCTGGGATGTTATTTATCTCCCAGGTCTTTCCATAAAGAGCAGGTCTAGACCGGACTCTGGGATGTTATTTATCTCCCAGGTCTTTCCATAAAGAGCAGGTCTAGACCGGACTCTGGGATGTTATTTATCTCCCAGGTCTTTCCATAAAGAGCAGGTCTAGACCGGACTCTGGGATGTTATTTATCTCCCAGGTCTTTCCATAAAGAGCAGGTCTAGACCGGACTCTGGGATGTTATTTATCTCCCAGGTCTTTCCATAAAGAGCAGGTCTAGACCAGGACTCTGGGATGTTATTTATCTCCCAGGTCTTTCCATAAAGAGCAGGTCTAGACCGGACTCTGGGATGTTATTTATCTCCCAGGTCTTTCCATAAAGAGCAGGTCTAGACCAGGACTCTGGGATGTTATTTATCTCCCAGGTCTTTCCATAAAGAGCAGGTCTAGACCGGACTCTGGGATGTTATTTATCTCCCAGGTCTTTCCATAAAGAGCAGGTCTAGACCGGACTCTGGGATGTTATTTATCTCCCAGGTCTTTCCATAAAGAGCAGGTCTAGACCGGACTCTGGGATGTTATTTATCTCCCAGGTCTTTCCATAAAGAGCAGGTCTAGACCAGGACTCTGGGATGTTATTTATCTCCCAGGTCTTTCCATAAAGAGCAGGTCTAGACCAGGACTCTGGGATGTTATTTATCTCCCAGGTCTTTCCATAAAGAGCAGGTCTAGACCGGACTCTGGGATGTTATTTATCTCCCAGGTCTTTCCATAAAGAGCAGGTCTAGACCGGACTCTGGGATGTTATTTATCTTCCAGGTCTTTCCATAAAGAGCAGGTCTAGACCGGACTCTGGGATGTTATTTATCTCCCAGGTCTTTCCATAAAGAGCAGGTCTAGACCGGACTCTGGGATGTTATTTATCTCCCAGGTCTTTCCATAAAGAGCAGGTCTAGACCAGGACTCTGGGATGTTATTTATCTCCCGGGTCTTTCCATAAAGAGCAGGTCTAGACCGGACTCTGGGATGTTGTTTATCTCCCAGGTCTTTCCATAAAGAGCAGGTCTAGACCAGGACTCTGGGATGTTATTTATCTCCCAGGTCTTTCCATAAAGAGCAGGTCTAGACCGGACTCTGGGATGTTGTTTATCTCCCAGGTCTGTCCATAAAGAGCAGGTCTAGACCGGACTCTGGGATGTTATTTATCTCCCAGGTCTTTCCATAAAGAGCAGGTCTAGACCGGACTCTGGGATGTTATTTATCTCCCAGGTCTGTCCATAAAGAGCAGGTCTAGACCGGACTCTGGGATGTTATTTATCTCCCAGGTCTTTCCATAAAGAGCAGGTCTAGACCAGGACTCTGGGATGTTATTTATCTCCCAGGTCTTTCCATAAAGAGCAGGTCTAGACCGGACTCTGGGATGTTATTTATCTCCCAGGTCTTTCCATAAAGAGCAGGTCTAGACCAGGACTCTGGGATGTTATTTATCTCCCAGGTCTTTCCATAAAGAGCAGGTCTAGACCAGGACTCTGGGATGTTATTTATCTCCCAGGTCTTTCCATAAAGAGCAGGTCTAGACCGGACTCTGGGATGTTATTTATCTCCCAGGTCTTTCCATAAAGAGCAGGTCTAGACCAGGACTCTGGGATGTTATTTATCTTCCAGGTCTTTCCATAAAGAGCAGGTCTAGACCGGACTCTGGGATGTTATTTATCTCCCAGGTCTTTCCATAAAGAGCAGGTCTAGACCAGGACTCTGGGATGTTATTTATCTCCCAGGTCTTTCCATAAAGAGCAGGTCTAGACCAGGACTCTGGGATGTTATTTATCTCCCAGGTCTTTCCATAAAGAGCAGGTCTAGACCAGGACTCTGGGATGTTATTTATCTCCCAGGTCTTTCCATAAAGAGCAGGTCTAGACCAGGACTCTGGGATGTTATTTATCTCCCAGGTCTTTCCATAAAGAGCAGGTCTAGACCGGACTCTGGGATGTTATTTATCTCCCAGGTCTTTCCATAAAGAGCAGGTCTAGACCAGGACTCTGGGATGTTATTTATCTTCCAGGTCTTTCCATAAAGAGCAGGTCTAGACCGGACTCTGGGATGTTATTTATCTCCCAGGTCTTTCCATAAAGAGCAGGTCTAGACCAGGACTCTGGGATGTTATTTATCTCCCAGGTCTTTCCATAAAGAGCAGGTCTAGACCAGGACTCTGGGATGTTATTTATCTCCCAGGTCTTTCCATAAAGAGCAGGTCTAGACCGGACTCTGGGATGTTATTTTATCTCCCAGGTCTTTCCATAAAGAGCAGGTCTAGACCAGGACTCTGGGATGTTATTTATCTCCCAGGTCTTTCCATAAAGAGCAGGTCTAGACCAGGACTCTGGGATGTTATTTATCTCCCAGGTCTTTCCATAAAGAGCAGGTCTAGACCGGACTCTGGGATGTTATTTATCTCCCAGGTCTTTCCATAAAGAGCAGGTCTAGACCGGACTCTGGGATGTTATTTATCTCCCAGGTCTTTCCATAAAGAGCAGGTCTAGACCAGGACTCTGGGATGTTATTTATCTCCCAGGTCTTTCCATAAAGAGCAGGTCTAGACCAGGACTCTGGGATGTTATTTATCTCCCAGGTCTTTCCATAAAGAGCAGGTCTAGACCAGGACTCTGGGATGTTATTTATCTCCCAGGTCTTTCCATAAAGAGCAGGTCTAGACCGGACTCTGGGATGTTATTTATCTCCCAGGTCTTTCCATAAAGAGCAGGTCTAGACCAGGACTCTGGGATGTTATTTATCTCCCAGGTCTTTCCATAAAGAGCAGGTCTAGACCAGGACTCTGGGATGTTATTTACAGAAACCCAACAATGAATTCATTATCTCGAGAAAACAAACTTTGTTATATTGAGATAACGAACTAATAAGTCGTTATCACAAGATAACAGTGCATTAAAAAATGGCCGCTCTCTGCTTCCCTATCAAACGGTTGTCTGTAGATCGCAAATTCACACATTTGTTGTGTATGAATCTTTGCTGCATCCACTTTCCCTGTAAAGAACAAGAAATACACTTTGACTTGAATAACAAAAACTGTCCACGAAATTAAAAAAGTGTGTACGGTGTTCCTAATTCTCGTTGCTTCCTGTCCCCTCCAGTGATCCTGAACCGCAGCAGACGCTTCTCGTTGGCGGCCGTGTGTGTGGGCCTGCTGTCGGAGACCTGCGTGGCTCAGGTCTGCCAAAAGCTCCCATGGAGCATCCAGGACCTGTTGACGTTTGAATGACAAATGTCCGTTATCTCGGGGAGGGACACGTGATCGTGGACGCCGGCCCGGGACAGAAAGACGCAGGTGTTGATGAACCCTCTACACGTGGGGAGGACATGGTTTGACGGAGACACAAAACAGCAGCAGAGACATTGTTTTTTTGGGGTTTTTTTGCGCTCTTTGGAGAGAAATGGATCCATCTTCATTTTGGAAGGATGTCACGGAGGAGGCATTGGCCTCCTGTTTTCATTTTAGTTTAAAAGTGGACAATAAGCTTAAAATTCAAGTGAGGTTTTGGAGGATTTGAATGCTTTATTGAGACAGAGAGCCGTGCAGAGAGGAGCTAAGGCATGGGAACGTCTCCTGATCTGAACCACGGTTTCTCAGAGCCACTACAGAACACACACACACACACACACACACACACACACACACACACACACACACACACACACGCAGACACACAGACGCTGAGGTTGACACAAGACACAATGACTACTCCTCTGTTTGGACAGGAGCCGGCAACAAGCTTCACATTCTTCGGCTCATTGGTGAAATGCTTACCTTAACTCACACACACACAGACAGACACACGCACGCACGCACGCACACACACACACACACACACAGGAACACACACACGCACACACACACACAGGAACACACGCATACAGAAACACACACACACAGACACACACACACAAAGGAACACATGCTCACACACACAACACGCTCTCACCAATGTTCCAAAAGAAGTAAAGTTACCCCTCCTGTTGTCCTGGGTTCAAATTTGACCCCTTTTCAAAAAGTTTCTATATCTGAAATTTGAGTTTCTTTCAAATAAATTGTCCAAAAACGTAACGTGGACGGTTCCCAACAACGCTCCTCACACGTTACATTAATAATCAGTTCACTACTTTTACTGAATTTGGCTTGTCAATTTCATTTCATTTGGAGAAAAATAACAATAATAAAATAAAATGTGAACAAATGTAAAAATAAATAAATAAAAGTGACAAAAATTTGAAAAAAGTGTAAAAAAAAGCTTTAAAAATGTGGGAGAAAACATTTCAAAAGGCTCAGAAAAAGTCGACAAACATGGAAAAATTTAGAAGATATTTTGACCTGCAGGTCGGTGATTTAAACATTGTATTATTGTATGATTTGATTTTATAATCATAACATTCACAGATAGTGCTGTAAGGTTCTTGTTTTCTCCCAGAATGCTTTGCCCTTTACAGTATGATCCTGTAGCACATCAAAACAGTGAAGGTGTATGTGTGTATCTGCACATGGACTAAATGTGCTGTTCTTATATATCTTTTCTAGTCTTTAACAACTACTCAAAGCTCTTCTACATATCATACAGGAACCATCACACACATTCATACACTGTGGCCGAGGCTGCCGTACAAGGTACCACACACACACACACATCTACACACCTGCTCATCAGACACACACTCACACACATTTACACTCCGATGTGGCATCGGGGGAAACCCGGGGTTCAGTGTCTTGCCCAAGGACACTTTGACATGGGACTGCAGGGGATTGAACCACTTACCTTCCAACCGCTCTACCATTGAGCCACAGTCGCCCCCCCCCCTCCCCCAGTGAGGAGTTGTACAGTGTACTGCCTAATCCTAAATCTCGTTCATTTATTAAATGCTGTGTAAGTCATCAAAGTCCCGAACCTTCTTCCCGTATCCAAAGTGTTCAGTGTCTTGCCCAAGGACACTTTGACACAGGATCGAACTGCCAACCTTCTGATTGGCAGGCGCCCACCGAGCCACAGCCGCCCCAGACACGCGCTGCATGTTACCACAGGCCTGTGAATAGTTGAGGAGACAGCACACGGTTGAGGAATGTTGTGTTAGGTGTCCTCACCCTGGGCGGAGCTGGGCTCCGGTCTCCGTGCAGAGCAACACAGCTTGGATCCTTTTAGGCTTCAAATGTGTAACAACAACAACAACAACGTGTGTTCTCATTGGTCCTTCCAGCAGAATGACCACGTCCTGCGATGCTCTGCCGTGCTTTGCCCTGCTACGCCACGAACTACCACAAACTACTATTTCTAGTCACTGTTTCATTATTACAGACTTTCCTGACGTCCATAGGCACGGATACCAAATTTGAATTTGTTTTGCCAACTTGTTTTTTATTCAGATTTTTTTATATTTTATTTAATTGATGCACAAAAGTGGAATAAAGCTTACAACGGACATGTGTTGTGTTTGTAGAACTCGTTGACACAAGGTTCAAAGTCATTTGTGAACAAAACCCTGATGGAGTTTCTAAAAGTGGAACGTGGAGCGTGCCAGTCCATCACTGTGGCATGCAGAGGTTTAATCTGACTAATGAGATTAGCGTAACAGCAGTCACCTCACAGCCAATCACCAGGCTGGACCAGGGAGAAAGCCAAGGAGCTGAACCTCAACCTCGAGTCAATTACTGGTACTAAATCCTTTATTTTACCTGATAGCTCCAGGCTGAAGCTCATAGGCGATGTGACTTTTCATCTAATAACTCATCTATTCCCAAAAGGAAGAAGGTGGTCAATATGCAGCATAATCTGATCTGAACAGGGAAATATAATAGTATAGTATGATTAATAGTAAATAGTAATAGCATAAAGTAGATTTTAAAGCTGTAGTGAGTAACTTTTTATATTATTGAACGTCCATTACATTCAAGTGAGCCAAATGATTTGCTACAAAACTAATTAAGACTATCAGCTCCACACAACTCTCTCTGGATTGTGTCGTCTGGCGACTTTGTGTGCAGAAACTCCAGAGAAGATAATTACTTTTTCTGAAGGGTCCATGTTTTTTAAACCCTTGTGTTGTCTTCCAGTTAATCATGAACTTGTCCTTCCAGGTCAAAATTGAAAATGTAACTTTTTTTTGTGCTTTTCTGATATTTGTGTCGTTTTTTCTGATTTATATCTCACTTATTCCAGGTTTTGGTGCCTTTTTAAAACCTTCACTGGTTTAATAACAGGTTTTACACTTATTCTTGAAATTCATGGTTAACAAACCTCATTTATATCAAATTATACTGTACATAAGTTTATTTTGACTGATAGTTAAGATCATAGGATGTTGAGTGGATCTCAGATGGGTAGATGTCAAAGTTTAGTCGGGATAATGTTTTGAAACCATAAAAAAAAAAAGAATTAAAATGCTTTAAGATTAAATAAAACACCCAAAAAATTCAATGAAGTAATCATTAATTTACCTGAAGAACATATGGAATCATCCATGTTATTTTTGTGCAATTTGATTGAAAGAAATCCATATTTCTGATATAAAACACTTTGAAACGGATCCATTTGACCCGAGGACGGCCCATGCTGGTCCCTGTAGAAAGGCATCCCCTCCCCGCATCCACAGCTATTCATTTTAGCATCTTCTTGGGCCCTCCTCACATGAGGGCCCTGGGTGCTCAGTCCCGTCCCGTCCCGTCCCCCCCCAGTCCGACGGCCATGCTTCTTGGCTACTAGCAACTAAGTGGAAGGAGAGGTGGGGGTGAAGCGCGTTCTCGGAAGGCTTGTGTCATGTGGACGCACCGACAGTGTTGTTGTCATTACGTAGAATTCCTCATGAGGTCGACAGAAATACGCACTGTAGCTTTAAAGGCGAGTTTTGCAGAAAAGTATACATGCTCTCCGACATTATTTTTACAAGAATTATCAACAAAAATCAGCAATTGGAAATATCACCACCCATGTGTTTTGTAGAAGCACATTCTTCATGTGTGTTATTGTGATAGACAAGCCTTCACACAGCACGGCTCTTATGAGGCAATCTGTCCCATCCCAGAGAGAGAGAGAGTGATGTGCACCTTGGATTTACTCTCTCAGTCAAGATTATGTTAATCTGCTCTAATCTCCCTCGCTCAGACCGGCAGCACGAGACCAGGGCACAGAGCAGAGACAGACAGAAAAAGACAACATGTGCTTCAGATGATGCACGCTGCACAACAGTCAGTAGAGAGGACCTTTAGAAAGAGAATACACCAGAGCCCTTTTATGGAGCTTTTAAATGAATACTTGTTTTCTGATATTTAGTCATTTCATTCCATGTAAAACCGTAGTATCTTGAATTCGAATGGAAAGCTTTAGTGTCTATTTAAAAGTGCAAATGTCCTAAAATGACAAGGAAAGTGGAGGGGGAAACATTAAGTACAAACAATATTTTGCATTAAAATGCTCAAATTTAAACACAAATTACTATAGTTTGTAAAAAATAAATTAGTCAAAGATATATTTGTTGGTATTGCAAAGCCAGAAACTATAACATATAACTATAGTATGTTAAAAAACTTTAAAAAGCATTATCAGAGTCTAAAAGAGAGAAAGAAAATTACAAAGCACCACAATATTGCCATTATTACAATTAAAAAGGTTACTTGAGTAAAATATATAAGAAGCAATGTGTACATTAGTATAAAAGTAAAAACTATATATATATATATATATATATATATATATATATATATATATATATATATACAATAAGGATTTTCATTAACATGTGAGCAGCATTTTTGCATTGGAGCTAATTTGCTAATTTTACCTATTCTATATACTTTTAAGTGGTTTCATTACTGTATAACAATGCCTCATATTGTATATGCTCTTCAAATGGTTTTATTCAGTAACTATAGCCGTCAGATACCTGAAGTGGAGTTGATATATATATATAGTTATATATAGTTATATATATATATAGTTTTATATATATATATATATATATATATATATAACTATATATAACTATATATAACTATATATATATATATATATATATATATATAATATTTTAAGAAACACCTTTCTGACTATTACTGCCAGACTCTGAGATTTCAAAGGACACAATTCACGCAACAGTACTAACACCTCCACAGAAAGCGTGCAGCACATATGGAGTTGAAACAGTTGTTGTGTGACCCATTTCTTCAGTCTCACAGGGAGGTTTGTATGAATTTAAATAGATTCTCGGAGTATGAAAACATAAACAGTGTTATCATCATCAGTAATTCATCTGAAGCTCCCAGCACGAGGAGCTGGCTACAGTACTTCAAAGCCATCACATCCTGCTGCAGTAATGATCAATTAAACCGGAACTGCTCCGGCACGACAGCTAGTCAGGACCAACATGCAGATTGGTGCATTTAAATGCAGGTCAGAGGGAGATGCATTCAGGAGAGAGAAAACGAAAGAAGTAGGGCAGCAGAGAGAGGAAGAAGTTAGGTCTGAGACAGCTGGGAGCTTTACTGCTGTTGATAAGAAGTATTCAGATCCGTTAAGTAAGTAAAAGTACCAATACCACACTGTAAACATACTCTGTTACATACATACATAGTATACATAGTAACATACAAAGTCCTGCATTGAAAATCTTACTTAAGTAAAAGTATGTACATCAGGGAAATGTATTTAAAGTACTAAAAGTAAAAGTACTCAGTGCAGAAGGATCCTCACATTTTACAAACTGGTAACGATCCTCACAGTGATCATTTTATTACTTATTAACTTATTTTGTTGAGTAGTTTTATTTATAATACATCGTTCTATTTTATAAACGACATGTGTTTTGCATGCAAACATCTTAATTTGTTAAGTAACTAAAGCCGTCATATTAATGTAGTAGTAATGTAAAAGTAGAATATTTCTCTCTGAAATGTTATGGAGAAGTAGAAAGTGGCATGAAAAGAAAAGACTCAAGTACAAGTACCTTAAATATGCACATAAGTACAGTACTTGAGTAAATGTACTTAGTTACATTCCACTGGTGTTGATATGGATTTGGGGAATGAAGATGATAGATGATATTTAATATTTGTTATTCATTTGTAGCCATGGAACTATTAGATGGATGGAGGGATTTATTTATTTTTTTAATAATTGTAGCCATGTTAGCAGCAAGACTAAATGGATATGGACGGAAATAACTCAACAACTATTGGATGGATTGCCAGGGGATGTTGTAGAGACTTACTCAAGACTTACTTACAGTTCACTTTTCATATAAAAAGCTTAAAAAAGCTCACGCCAAACCTAAAAAGTATGGAATCACTTTATCAAATCCATATGAGTAGAACAGCTATGATAGCATCGAGTCTAATTGTCCAAAGAAACAGTAATATGGTCATTCATAGATCAAAGAAACAGTAATATAGTCATTCATAGATCAAAGAAACAGTAATATGGTCATTCATAGATCAAAGAAACAGTAATATGGTCATTCATAGATCAAAGAAACAGTAATATGGTCTTTCATAGATCAAAGAAACAGTAATATGGTCATTCATAGATCAAAGAACAGGAGTAAAGAATCCAACAACACCTTTTTTCCACTATAGTGATTTAATGAAGGATTATGTTGAATGATATACAGTATAAATATGAAGACATTTCACATTTCTGGTCTCTGATTCAAACAAATGTAATGGCTGCAGATAAGCACAAGTAATTAGAAAAGATGTATAATAAGCTTGATATTCAGTTATGTCAACGCTAAAAATCGGCTGTAAAAATGTTGCTTTACATTTAATATCTCTAAGGCTTTGTTGTGATTTTCTTGGTGGGTTAAATGCTGCAGTTCAATTGATGAAACCCCGGTCTGCACACAGATTAGAGAAATGAGAAGAGTTATTATTTAATGAAAAGCTCGTGTTTTTATGCATTTGTTTCGGCTTTTTTCAGGGGAGCCGAGCTAACACATCAAAAAGTTTTAAGGTGATTGAAAACGTGGCTCATCTCCATATAAATGAACTTGTTTCATGAATAAATCTCTCTGCTGACACTCCCACTAAATATTAACAATCTCTGATCAAGTTATTCTGGGTTAACACGAGTCCACATCCTTCCTACATTTCCCAGAGTGCTTAGTAACAACCACTTAAGCAGGGGTGTGAGGTGAACTGAGGCGTGACTGTGATTACAGTAATACCCCTCACTTTGGTCAAAACATATGACATCTTTGTGGTTGCATTGCATTCTGGTCTACTGAGGCCACTTTAAGTAGAAACAAATGCATCTCTTCTAACAAGTGATTTCTTCATGTGATTGTTCAAAGTTGGTGCAAAATGGCGGCTTTAGAAAGAAGCGCTTGTTGTGTGATTAAGAGACCTGCAGCGAGACATTTACACAGAAATAAAGCCGTCGTAGAAGAACGTGGCGAGACATCACGTCGTGTACATTTACAATCTTTTTAAGGTTTTCTTCTCCAAGGTAAAGACATGTTGAGGACTTCCTATCAGATGCCATCGACAAAAACATTATGCCACAAGTTTACCGAGATGACATACACATCCAATGATCACAAGAAAGGGGGGGGGGGCGTATAATTAGGAAATCACACAATACACAATTTGCTGGTGTTCAATTTAAAGCACCTTTTCACTGTCTTGTGCCGGATTGAGTTACCGTGCAGTTATTGTACAAGGAGCACCGTGTGCCTGGGTAATACAGGCCAACTCAGAAAGGACCTGGTAAATGTAGTTTTTGGGGTAGATTTACCACAGAACAACCACAAACAGTTGCAAAGTCATAGTTGGATGCTTGTTTGGCCAAGTGAGTGCACCCCAACGTTCAATGTGACATGACTGACTTTAAGGCTGTTGCAAGTGTTGGAAGTTAAAGCTGCTTCACGTAGAAGATTGAAAATGATTTTGACAGAATTAGCGTTGAAACTGAGTTATTGTATGTCCATGTTGGATGTGTACAATGTCTGGAAAACATCCACCGAGACAGGAAGAGAAGGGCCTCAGCAACTCAAATTTCAGAGGGAGGAAGCATCAGAAACACACGCCACTCCCAACAGCTGCATCCTCGTCAATAAAAGGAAAAAGGAGCCTTTGACTGAAGAGTAAGAGCCTAGACCAGACCAGCGTAGGGAACTTTAATCTGCTCTTTCTGGGATTTGTATTGATGTAATACAAATCCAGTAGGAGATTTAAAAGCCATTAAGTTTCAAGTTCTACACTGTAGCAGCTTTAAGGATCCTAGTGCATGTCAAGCGAGTCAGATAATAAACACTGGTTATGGTTTATTCTCATTGCAATGTTGAACTACCCTGGAGGACCCGAGTTCTCAGCGAGTTCCTCTGGCATCCTGCTCATTAACTATGCCCTCGTAGCCGAGCTGCACCAATCACATCGGTGTATCTGATGTAGGCGGGGCCAGAGGCGAGCTGCACCAGTCACATTGGTGTATCTGATGTAGGCGGGGCCAGAGGCGAGCTACACAGATGACGACAGTCTAATCTACCAGTTAGCTCCACAGGTAGCTAAGCGTACGGGGCTCTGGATACGTCACCCCGTGTGTTGCTGTGATTGGTCGTAGTGTTATCCAATTGCGTGCAGTGAAATTTTTTAAATGCATGTATGGTGCCGACTTTCATTACTCGATGCCAGACCCCTAATCTTTTGGATTTGGGTCTGGATTTCCAGGCTAAT
Source organism: Percina caprodes (assembly GCA_013375575.1). NCBI lineage: Eukaryota > Metazoa > Chordata > Actinopteri > Perciformes > Percidae > Percina > Percina caprodes. Next base: position 37,124 of record JABXJD010002228.1, read on the forward strand.
GTTGAACAGCAAACCACAGGTCTGAAACCTGAGCATTCACAAAGGCACTAATTGTGTTAGACTAAAACTACGTCTAATCAGACGTCTGGGGTCAAGTTTTGTACGGCTTTTTTTAAGCTGCATTAATTACATTGTTTGATCGAAATGTGCTTTGATTAGCTCCAGATTAGGATGCTGGGATAAAACACATTTTTAAACTGGAAATATTAGTAGCATTCAGATGCAGGTTTAATGTACAGACAAAACGTTACGTTTCATAAACGGACTGAGAAGGTGTGTGACACATGAAAGTGAGCAAACATTCAAACCAACTTATTAGAGGTTTCTTGTTCTCTTTAGAAACTTGCATTATGGACATTAACAGCACAAGATTTAAAGGGGAATTATGCAGTTTTTTTGGCTTAATTTACCTTAACTTAACAGCTTCAGAGTCATTGGAATGGTTATGTAGAGGGCTCTATAGAAACCTGTAGGGGGCTCTATAGAAAAACTGTAGGGGGCTCTATAGAGAAACCTGTAGGGCTCTATAGAGAAACCTGTAGGGGCTCTATAGAGAAACCTGTAGAGGGCTCTATAGAGAAACCTGTAGGGGGCTCTATAGAGAAACCTGTAGGGGGCTCTATAGAAAAACCTGTAGAGGGCTCTATAGAGAAACCTGGGGGCTCTATAGAGAAACCTGTAGGGGGCTCTATAGAGAAACCTGTAGGGGGCTCTATAGAGAAACCTGTAGGGGGCTCTATAGAGAAACCTGTAGAGGGGGCTCTATAGAGAAACCTGTAGGGGGGGGGGCTCTATAGAGAAACCTGTAGGGGGCTCTATAGAAACCTGTAGAGGGCTCTATAGAGAAACCTGTAGGGGCTCTATAGAGAAACCTGTAGGGCTCTATAGAGAAACCTGTAGGGGGCTCTATAGTAGGGGCTCTATAGAGAAACCTGTAGGGGCTCTATAGAGAAACCTGTAGGGAGCTCTATAGAGAAACCTGTGGGGGCTCTATAGAGAAACCTGTAGGGGGCTCTATAGAAACCTGAGCAAACCTGCGAGCAAAAACTGAGAAAACAGCGAAGAAATGGCCAAAACTGCCTAGCACCCCTTTAAAAGTGAGTAAGTAGTTGTGTCTTTAAGGAGAGGTGTTGTGATGTTACACTGCTGTAATGTCTGTGCCACTAAATTATGGGTTTGTACACAAAGACACTATACTTTAGACTCCAGGGCTCTGCAGCTGTGTAAATGCAGAGCTGTTTTACAATACATGAAGCAACTGAGACTTTCACTTGTCAGTCAGCAACAAAAACCATGTGAAACAAAGTTGAAATGTTCTTAAAATATGAATGTTTCTTCGACAGGGCTTAGCTGGCATGGCAATGACAAATTACTGTCACTGCTGAAGAACAGACATGTTTATGATAACTGTAGAGACATTCTTCAAGACATCAGATGTTATGTACTATACTTTTTTTAAGTAAAATGTAACCCTTCAAGAGCAGTTCATTGTGGTCTTCTTCAGCCCCTTTAACCAAATACATTTCATTTTGAGTGCTGTACTTTCTTTGGTAAGTGGACCAGCCTACAAACAGATGGCGTCACATGATCTTAAACGGACGCCAATTTAACACCGAAACTTTCCGCACCTTCTCAACGTGAAGGCGGGTGTTGACAAGTCCTTTAGAGTGATAGAACAGCTGCTGGGTGTTGAGCTTCAGCTACACCCTTTGCTGTAGGAGTTGTAGATATCAAGGAAGACCATTCATATGCGTAGCAGAAATATTTGCACATCTCTTCGCCTGTCGCAGGAAAGATGGTGCAGGACAGCGGTGGAAAAAAAACAGACATACAAGTCTAAAAATAAGGCTGCCTTTGTGATGTGTTTCAATTTAAAACTCTTCAAAAACAGCAAGCAGAGATCCACCGGGATCTCTTGATTGGAAACACTTGCTGTTACAATCTTGTTAGTGCCCAGTATTGTCTAGTACACTTCCCAGCCTACAGTTTTAGGACGAGGCTTAGTTAAAACAGCCCATAGAAGGTTTGTTGAAACATTAATAAAATCCATTACATCCCTCTGACGTGTCTTAAATAACATTGAGCCTGGTGCTGAGCCCATATACAGTATAGTGTAACTCCAGGTACCTGCGAGATGCTGCAGAGCATGTTGTTAGGATAAGATTAGTTTTATGTAGGATACAAAAGTATAATAAAAGTACCCTGTATTCAGCAGATAGTTGCTACACTGAAAGCCACAGTGACCAGAGAACAGAAACTATACTGACTGTCACAAGCCAATCAGATGCATGTTCTTTCATTCATCTGTCAATGCATATGCATGTATACTATTTGCATAGTATATTAAGAAGAAAAGTCCCAAACCTGGTTATGTGGGACATGGCTGAATAACTCATTGTATCCTGTTTTTTCCTTATTATTTTCAACTGATGCTGGCTAGTAAGCACTTGCTACACATGTCTATGTTGTTTTCATAGTGGTTTCTGTCAGTTATGATGATATTGCATATGTGAAATTAACTGCTCGGGTTACTTTCCCTGTCCGACTTTTAGATCTCGGAGCAATTAACTTGTTAAAGCAGTGATGGCGTTAACAAAACCCAAGTTGTAATTACTGGGATTATGCTTTAACTCCTCAGCTAATGTATCTTGAAAGGAATTACCCCCAGCAGAGTATAAATCATAATTTGCCAGATCAAAACCATCTGGGTCTTTTACACCAACCAGTCATAAAACAGTGACACATCAAAGTTGCCTGTAATGAGTCCAAGCACTAACAGCTTTGAAAGTTCAGGTAAAATCTGTCTCCAGCATTTTGAACATTTCACATTTTAGAGCATCTTAAAGGTCCCATGGCATGGCGCGGCCTCTGGCTCACCCATGTAGGCTGAGTCCTTGGCAGCAGCCTGGGTTCGGATCCAACCTGCGGCCCTGTGCTGCGTGTCATCCCCTCACTTTCTCCCCCCCGTTCCTGTCACAATTGAATAAAGGAAAAGCCCCAAAAAATAATCTAAAAAAAAACCAAAAAAGGTCCCATGGCATGAAAATTTCACTTAATGGAGTTTTTTTTAAACATTAATATGAGTTCCCCCAGCCTGCCTATGGTCCCCCCAGTGGCTAGAAATGGTGATAGGTGTAAACCAAGCCCTGGGTCTCCTGCTCTGCCTTTAGGAAAATAAAAGCTCAGGTGGGCCGAGCTGGAATCTTGCTCCTTATGAAGTTAATAGCTAGAAGAAATGGCCCATACTAAGGAAAGCTCCTTGTGGGACTGGCTCTAGTGGCTGGAATTCTGCACCAAGGCTGAATTTTGGGAAAAAGACTTCAGATCCAGTATTAGGGGACCACTAAGGTCTATATAAAGAGACTTCAGATCCAGTATTAGGGGACCACTAAGGTCTACATAAAAGCATCCAAAGAGCACCATGTCATGGGACCTTTAAAAAGGCAGAAAGTGTAGCTTTCACTCCTGCACCAAACCTCACTCTGTTTCAAGCATGTTTACACTGTGAGCAGGTATGAAGACCTATCTCCGTTCCTCAGGTCTGACAACATCTGTTCCGACCTTCTGGATTTATAAATGAATTATTTCACCAGATACAAGACACACACACACACACACACCCACACACACACACACACGCTACCACCTCCTATCAGCATGTCCACACAGGCGATCGTCTTTTTTCACCGAGTTCAGGAGTCCCATCCTCTGTGTTCACTTTTGAAGTCCCAATTTCTGGGATTCCCAACCTGTAAATGCTGCACCCTCGTACTTAGGTAGCATTGCAGTACAAAACGTCAGTAGAGAGTAACAAGAAAGCAAATATTTTGTTTTTATATTATATAATAAATACAACACTGTCCATATATTTTTTTATGTAAAAAGGTTCTGCCAAAAAGGGGGACTGGCTAGCAAAACCACTTGATATAGAAGCAGCAGCAGAGCTGTTCATAAAAAGAACTAATATATATATATTGCCTATATTTTGAGTATATGGAGTCTTGTCTCAACTCCTGAGTTTGAGAGAGTGTCAGCAAGCTGCTTGTCAAAACACCTCTCAGCTCCACAGTCTCTGAAGCTCCTGGTCACGGTCACAAAAAAAAGGGGTGTGTTTCATCTGAGGAGGAGCTGAACTTAAACTGAAGTCTATTATGGTAATTCCATACCACAAACTGCTACCCCTAATCAACCAGTTCCTTCTTGGAGGCCAAAATGCTTCCCGAGCAACTCAAGTCTTTCACCCCTAAAATATGTATCCATCTGCAGAAAAAAGGTGAGAATGAGGCCTCAGATGGTAACGTGAAAGGAGTCCCAGCTGTCGTCTTTGCCGCTGATGCTCCCGTTCTTGTCCGCTGCCATTGTTGCCATCCCGTCTCCAATCTCTCCGTCCGGCTGTTCCCCGGTGGGAGTGGCGCCAGACTCCGGGTAATACTCGTCATCCTCGTCGAAGTAGCCGTTCTCCATCATGCTGAGGCTGGAGGCGGCACTCAGGTCCTGGCAGCTGCCCTTGTACTCCTGGATCGACTCGTGGAGCGACCACAGCTGGCACAGCAGGGACATGTCCTGCTGACGCAAACCCACCTGGAGATAGTGGTATTAAGACCTGCATTATATATGGTGATTGTGCTGAAGGGGTCTATGTATCTATCTATCTATCTATCTATCCATCTATATGTATGTGGGACATGTATGTATGCATGTATGTATATATGCATGCGGCAACAATCTCAAAAACAGGCTGCAAAATCTTGGAGGGACCGGTATTTGTGAGGCCCCGTGCAGCCCGTGTGCAGACTGTGAAAACTCCTTTCCCAGTGGACAATAAAGACTATGTATCTTTGTTACTTCCTATAAAACATGTGTTTGCTGATTCTAAACTTCAGCTACTCAAAGGTCCACAAAGAAAAATGCAAACTTGTTCAATGCAGTTCTGACACTAACTGCTGTTATCAACTGTATGCACATGCATGACCACAAAGTACCATAAATACCTGAACTACACGAAAAAATCTGCTTTTCCACAATGCTTAAAAAGTAAAAAGACCTTTTTGAGATCATCTGTGATTGGTACTTCACACTATAGGTTCTCCAGACTCTAGATCATAGACCGTTATATTAAATATATAAACAGTCTACGCTCTAGATACAGCCTCAGACAACTAGAGCTGCAACTTGGCCTAATGACTATTCATTATTGTGTCTGACCACCAGTCCAAAACACAAAACTAGCTTTTGTTTGGTACCAATGCAGCAAATCCTGCATAAGAAGCTGGAACTAGCAGCTTTTGGCCTCTTAATTATCCGATTATCAAAACGACTGAGGATCCATTTTCTGTCAATAAAGAAATAAATCAACTTATCATTTACTTACACTACATTACACTTAACTCTACAGACAGCAATCGGGCAAATGACGTTAATAAACTGACATCAGAGCTAAAACAATTAGTCAATTAATTGATTATTTGATCAGAGGACAAATTACCAACAAAATGCTTCATTATGATGATTATCAATTAATTAGAAAGTTATTTTTTAAAGAAAAACGCAGAAGAACATTATCCTTAGCTGCACCCCTACCTGACATTGTGACATTACTTATTCAAGCTTGAAAAACTAACTCTACTGGCAGAGCATTGTTCAAACCACTCAGCTGACAGTGCAGGGTCACTGCGTGGTCTTCCATGGGCAGACATGTGAGCCAGACTCAGATCAAACAGCTGAGACAGAGTACTGAGCCCCATAAACTGGGGTGCGGCTTACAGATCCTAACAGAGAACAGGAACTACTTATTGGACTAACTAAAACTCATAGTAATACATTAACAACAACAAAGCAGTAAGCCTTTAACAGAAATCAAAATGGCAAAGGGATAGAGTTTCACCAACAGTTTGACAGTTTTCATCTAAAATAGCCTCCTGGCTATTAGGAAAAGGCTGTTGTTATGTATTGACCAACAGCCTTGGAGTCTACCTTGATACTTTAATCTGGTCTGGTTCTGTTATGAAAATCCCTGCTGCTGGCAAGGGAGTGTAAAAGAGTGTAATAAGGGTCTCACTCGGTTTACTGAATAAATGTAATAACGTGTATTAACTCACTACAGGATGTGATGCTAGCTCAAGGAAAAATTATTTTACATTGAAGCTAAAAAAGGTATTAAATTGAGCTTAGAATAAAATCCAAATGTGGCTTAATTTGTATCACGAACTGCAAAGCTTGTCCTGATCTTGGTTTCTCTTGTATCTGGTTTTCCTAATGCCAGACACCATTATATATATATATATATATATATATATATATATATATATATATATTCATAACCTCGGCATATATTTTCCTAAACAGAACATAACAATAATTTTGGGCTTGTTCTGTTTTACTATCTAGCTCTAAGATCTATCTAAGTGGGCTGCTGCAAAAAGCGAGATCCATACCTGAAAGTTGATATTGTATTTATTTAATGTAGCGTATAATAAATGATATGTATGCCGAATTTACCAGGAGACTCTAAGAATTTGTAAAATGCCTTAAATTGCATGCTAAGAGGCGTGTAAGTTTGTACAATAGCCAGACTAAATTAAACTACTAGTTTCTTCGGGGGGATTTGGCTGAACATGAATGTGCATCGCATCCGGATCAGGCGGCGTTCGCCGACCCAGGGGTGGAAAACAACACTTTAATTCGTCAAATTAAATAAAATGGATACCATTTCTTTCCGCAGGAGAGCCAGAGCAGCGTCGAGGTTGGCCGGCTTGTTGGCCAGCAGGTTGTCGGCGTTGTTCCTGCCTCGGCTCAGGTCGTCCTGGATCATGGTTTTCTTTACGTACATCCTCTCCATGTCTCTCCAGGAGCCGCCGCTTGAGTTCAGCAAGCCGCTCAGGCTCTTCGGCAGGGGGGGCAGACCCTCGATGCAGGCCATTCCCCCCAACGAACCGTTCGTTGACTTACCATTCATTGTCCCGTGAGTTACTAAGCGAAGAGATGTTAGTATTTACACTAAAGTTAACTATTTAGTGATTAACTCCTGTAAATACTGAGAAGAAGCAGCCGTCTCGCGCACCGAAACCAAGCAACAGCCGTGGCTTTCTGTTTCTGCCCAGGGCGGCCAGTAGCTACGCAACGTCAAGTTACCCGGATTTCACTTATTACGTTTCCGGTACAGTTATCAAAATAAAAGCCTCATTGATAAACAGTTTTATTTTTTCACAAAACAGTCAAAGTCAAGCAGTTTCCTAACAATTACTCACTTACAAATTACAACTGAAGAGTAGAAATAGAACAAAATGTAATGATTTGGATAATTTATGAAAAGTGGATTTAGTTAGTTGGTTTTGTTGTGGGGGTCCCGGTGTTATGGTGTTGACATTTTGTGGACGTGCCAAATAAAACTATTCAGTTTCAACCAGATATTACTGTGATTAAAGGACACTACTACACTAATAATGACAATCATTGGGGCTCCAGTGGTGACGAGCCTTTGAAAACCACATAGGCTTGCCTACAAAAATATTCTGCTTTTATTTTAGAGTTAAACTTCCGGTTTTGTTTTGAGATTGTTAAAAACTTGACGATCCTGGATTGTGGCTGAGTAGTAAAATCCGCTTCCTGTCCTTTTAACACAGTGGCTGCTGGGCGTCTCCTGCTTAACAGGCAGGACAACTGAGTCAGGATGGTAAATTTCACATTATATACTTTGAATACAACATAATTTCAACACCAGAACAGAAAAAGAGATATAATTAATTTTAAAGACGAGACAAGAGATGAGACAATAAGAGTAAATGAAAGTAAATTCCTTTTAATAATATATTATAATATATACACATTTAAGTATAATCTTGACACATCTAAATACAAATAAAAATGACTTCCTTATACTTCAAAGTAAAAGCTTGAAAAACGAGTGTGTTTATGAACGCAAAGTTTACAAATATCATCAATAAATACTGTCTAATCATAAATTATTCAAGTTTATTGAATAAGCCAGAGAATGCACTGTTGTTAGATAGCTATATTATGTTCCGTCTCTGATAATAAAACATACAGTCAATACACTTAATTGGAAGTTGTTTTGGATAAAAGTGTCAGCTAAATGGCATGTAATACAATGTAATTTAATGCAATGTAATACAATGTAATTTAATGCAATGTAATACAATGTAATTTAATGCAATGTAATACAATGTAATTTAATGCAATGTAATGTAATTTAATGTAATTTAATTTAATGTAATGCAATGTAAAGCAATACTATTGGTATTATTACTATTGGCCTATTGGGTTAATGGAATATTATGTTCATTTGAGTCCCTACAATAAAACTAATTGATGGATTTCCTCCCAGCAGAGTGCAGACAGAGGCTGTGAGATCATGATGGGAGTGTGTGTGTGTGTGTGTGTGTGTGTGTGTGTGTGTGTGTGTGTGTGTGTGTGTGTGTGTGCAGAACAATAGTTTTGAGTATAAAGGACAGATGGTGGGCTTCACTACCCCCCCCCCCCAGCCTGCAGCCCTGTCACAACAGTAACACAACAAAAACCTTGAAATCAACAAACAAAAGCATCACACACACTTCTCTGCAAAAGAGGAGATGGGTTGTACCACACACACACATATAAAACACACACACACACACACACACACAGACACATATAAAAAACACACACACACACGCACACACACACAAACACACACGCACACACACACACATATAAAAACACACACACACACAGGCACACAAGCACAGATTACACACACACACGCACACACACACACACACACATCACACTCACACCCACACACACACAGGCACACATCACACATACACACACACATGCGCGCGCACACACACACACACACACACACACACACAGGCACACACAGGCACACACACACACACACACACACACACACACACACACACACACACACACACAGGCACACACACACACACACACACACACACACACACACACACAGGCACACACAGGCACACACACACACACACACACACACACACACACACACAGGCAGATTGATGACTGGTATTTCTAATCGCGCCACTGAAATTAATTTAATTGAACTCATTGCGTACCGACGGTCATCAACATGGCCACCAGGTCTCAAGATGGAGACATGTCTGTCATCCATGAAATCCATGAAATAATAAACTACTCATTACAAATAATAACAGAAGACGGGAATCATTTAAAAAAAGTATTAGCTATCTATCGTTAGCTATCTAACGTTAGCTCAGAACACCATTCAACTGACAGCCTTTGTTGTGTTTGATGCTAACTTGTAGCTAAGCTAGCAGTGAACCACCTCGTTAAGTAGGTCCGTTTTTACTGGGTTGACGTTACAGAAGTCTCTCGTTAGCATCGTGCAGGCTACTTTTTCGCAAAGTAATGCATGTGCAACTCAAATCTGCACTCGACTCACATCAGGGAGAGACAGTCCCTTACCGGCTAACATATTTCAAGATGGCGCATGAATATGAAGCGTCTACCCCAGTTCATGCAGATGGAAATGGAACATTTCAAGCATAAAGAAATACTTTGAATTGATAGTGGAGGTAAAAATTAATGAAAAAGGACAATTTGATTTGGGATTTGGGATTTTGATAATAAACCACTAAACACGGTACAAACTGGACCTTTAAATAAGAATTAGCCTAACTGAACTCAGTGTTGACATACAAAATAAAACTACATTTTCTGCTAAATAGGTGTGTTCTGGGATGGATAATCAACTGATAATGTGACTTTTTAACAGTTTTAATTCCATCTAGTCAACACAGTATCATTATGTCATATTGGCATCACATCCCCCGCTGTGCAGCGTAATCCTGCACTCGAAAAAATTAGCCATCAGTTGACAGGCCACAGCTGCACCGTTTAAAAAGACTGCTCAAGGACAATCTGTTTTGTGTTGGTTTTATGAGCAGAAGGACCCTCCATAAGCTTTCATCCCCACCACCACCACCACCACCACCACCACCATCACTGCCTCCTGAGATCAAAGGATTAGGCGTATGATGGCACCCCCTGGGGATGCATGTAACGTAGCAGGCTCGGGTTAATCTGCCTTGCTAAAAGCCCAACGAGTTAGCGTCATTTAGGCTGACTAATGATGGTCTACATTTACCCGCTAATGTCTCTGCTGGAAAGCAATGTACATCGCTAAAGGGCCCAAAAAATACAGTAAGTACTCATGCAGGCACAAAAGGACACAAGACTTCTCCAATAATACATTCTCTGATTGCTTGTCTTTTATTTTGTCTGCCTTCATTTTCCTTCAATTCTAGTCCCTCTGCCATCGAATTTTGCTTCTAATTGTCTTTTTTAATGTTTTTTAAGCCCTTTGAATTTCTGTTTATGAAAGATTCAATGCAATGCATGCATCAACAGTAGATTTAATGACAATTTTGATAGTTAATTCAAGTCATTTACCAACATATGTATTGGTTATTTGTAATTTATTGCCACATTTGTCTACTCCAGCTTCTCAAATGTGAGGATATTCTGCTTTCCTCTATTTAATATCATTGTTAATTCAATATCTTTGTGTTTTAGGTTGTTGTTCAGACAAAATGAACAATACAAAGACGTCACCTTGGACTCTGTGCAACTGGGACTTTTCTTTTCTACAATTTTCACATTTAATATTTACAGATTAAAGTTAAAGTTACCATGATTTGCAGCCCTAAGGTGCAAATACTGTCATTATTCTCTGCCTAATAACATATTTCCCACCATGCATAGAGAATTAGCTTCAACATTTTCCATAATAAATAAGTAATTTGAGGATTTTCACCACACTCTAAATCATGGATGAAATCACAGGCATCCACTAAACTTGGCAAGATATGACAACGTCATCACTCAGTCTTAAGATGAGTTATCTAACAGCAGAAATCCTCTAAAAAGGATTCACATCAACAGAAAATGTATTGTAATCTGTTGCCATGTTTTGTGTTGTATATTTACCATTTTTTCTCCAATTGAGACACACACACACACACACACACACACACACACACACACACACAGGATAAATACATGTTAAGGTTCCACTGAACATGTGCTGGCACTTATCCAGCTATCATTTATATATTCTCAGATGACTTGAAATTTAATGATCTCCCCCTCCACTGGTGGTTTGGTGACTTGACATATTTTACATCACACACTACAATATATATATATATATACAGTATATATAAAACAAAAAATATAACAACATAGCAACCTTATATGCTGATAAATGATCTATGCAGAGAAAAAAACTGGCACCTCTTCCAGAAATAATCCCCCCAAAGTGTGCCTCAGTCCCATCTAGCCAACAGAACAACATTGCATTGAACTTGAAGCTTGTCTGGGATGCATCATTGTCAGAGACACAATAGGTGGGGGGGGGAGTGGGAGGGGAAGAAGTAAGGGTGTGTGTTGGTGTGTGTTTGGAAGAGGCCAGCTTCCTATAGTGCGTCAATGTACAGCAGGTCAGGGAAGAGGAGTGTCCGGTAAGAACAGCTGCTGTCACTGACATCGATTTCCCCCTGCGGAGGGGCCTCTGGAGGGGGCGGGGTTAGCATGAGGTATGGTTATTGTAGTGACAATTGTGTATACTGCTATGCTTTATAGTATAAAATCACAAAACATATATATGTGGAAGATATGTCTACAATACAAATATACTAAAAACACATCAATGGTGCATTCAGGTACAATAGTGACCAAAATGTAGGCTACCGTACATTCACCTGCTCTGGAGCCACTACACAGGTAAAACAACTCCTTCCTTCTTTTGAAGACAGTAAACAATGAGTTTGTGATGCCTTCAAGTGCTCCCCCTCGTAAACCGCAACTTCCGAGTGCAGTGTGATTCACTTGTAAGAGAGTTTCTTTTTAAAAAACATTTTTGTACTACTCAGCATGCTTCTTGTTCTTCTTGATGTGTGGGAACAAAACCTCTTGACTGAGTGAAACAGAACATCCTGCACACTGTTGGCTCACTTGTGCTCACCTTGGTAACAACCTTTCAGTCTGTAGTCTGAACATTAACTTGAATGTGACTCATTCTGCTTTCAAGTGCTCCATATAAAACGTGCATAAGTCAGAAATATGACTTGTTATTCATTCAAGCAAACTAGGATGGAAATATCCACACAAGACTTCATCGTTTTCTTCTTTAAACATCACATTTTGATCCCTTGATCTGTTCATACACAGATCTGTCCTCCACTTTAAAAGGTGATGCACGTGCAGCCAGATGATAATCAGAGATCTGTGCATCAGCAGACTGTGGTAATTGAAATGGGGTGTGTATGCTGACGTGCTTTGTCCCTGCTGCTGGCCTCCCTGCAGTCTCTCCTGCAGGGACAGGAGGGCATAGTCCTGATCAGCAGCTGCCCTCCCCCTACCTGACCTCTGCCCTCCCCCTCCTCTTTCTGCTCACCCACCAGCTGTGATACACCTACTTTCTGTCGGCCTCTCCCTGTCTCCAATACAACTCCCTTCACTATCAACAGCATGAGGGTACTCTGCCAGTTTCTACATAACGAGACTGCAGGAGGAAACCCTGACACTGAAGATGCAGATTCATTAAGTGAAGTTAAGTTGAGGTCATTTTGAATTTTAATAGTTTTTCATCATAAGATGATTAATGGTAAGACAGCGGTGTGAATTATGCTCCAAACAAAACACTCATGTAAATAGAACAGTAAAAATCTTTTATTTGGCAACACAATCTAAACATATTTAACAATGTCCTTAAAAAACACACAACATATACAGATGGAACATAGAGGTATAAGATTCTCACGTTGTAGCAGCAAAATTAGCATTTTGAACTGGAAACATTTTGCTAAAAATACAGTAATGTCAACGACTATAGACCTGATTGATGAAGTACATCAGTATTGAATGACTAGACCCAATCAGATACCCGTGCACTTCCCAGGACTGCAGAGCAAATGTGAAGACTTGCTGGAATAAAAAGCTGGCGAGCTTGAAATCTGACTCCCAGACGTCAGCGGAGGTCAGTCAGTGTCTCCTGCTGCTGTCTGGAGGGCAGCGGATGCAGATTTAAAGGTGGAGGATACATCAGACTACAGGAACCAGGACACACATCTGCCCCTAGAGGAGGCTAAAGTAACCTTTCTACACATCACACATCATCTTCAGGATTCAAACCAGAAGTGATCTGCTTTCACGTCATATCCATCAAACTAACGCTCATCAAATATAGGCAAGTTTAACGTGAAGGAGCCCAGAGACAATAACTGAATGTCATCCTTAAAATATTCAACAAAGTTAAAACAAGATGGCTTCAGTTACTGGTACAATACACAAACTTGCCCACGCTACCAGACAGAATTTATTTGCGTTTTGAGCATTTTGCCTGATGAAAAAGACTAAGATTAATTTAAGTAAAAGGTGAATGACTTACATTATGTGTTAAACCCTGCTGCTCTAGTACACTAAGGCCCACACTGTCAGACAGGCACTTGTGAGAGAAGAATTGTCATTATTACAGTGATGTAAACACGCCAATCTGGTTGTAAAACTGTGTCCAACCATTCTTTTCAAATCCAAAGTGGAGTCAATTTCCCCTAAAATCAAAAAATTAGAAACTTAAAAAGGAGATCTGGTCCAACGTTAGATCAAATCACTTAAAACGCAACACAGCAACTCTTTGAAACGTCCCTGAACAATTTTAAAAGTTGGTTTTATTGCAAAATCCCTTTCAGTGTCTCAATCTGCTCCTCCTCATTCAGGAGAGGCAGGCATCAAGATGCTCATTGATGTTTGACTCCTGCACCTTCGCAGCACGCAGGACAGCTGACCATCAGCGCAGAGGAGGAAGACGAGGAAGAGGAGGGGGTAAAACTATTCAGCCCTGCCGAGGAATGGAGAGAGGATGAAGAGGAGGCGGTGGCAGTTGCGGTCCTGTGCTGCATTGCGGGCGATTTTGTCTTCCCCGACCCCCGTGATGCTGCTGAATCGCTGCCTAACGTCTTCTGGAAGAAGTCCATGATGCTGGACGAGCTTCTGCTGTCGTCCCACGGCCTCTTCCTCGATACCTGACCCCCGCCAGCAGCTCCTGATGTACTGTCACTGGTAGAACGACTGAAATACTCGGACAGTGTTGGTTTAGCAGGGCTGCCTTTGGTCCCTGTTGAAACTACAGCATGGCTGGATTTACTAGGACTAGGCAGAGATGTTCTGGGAGAGGAGGCGGCTGAATGGTTATGAATGGTTAATAGAGACGCAGAGGTAGCACTCGCTGTACTGGTCAGTGATGTCCGTGAATCTCTTTTAGTTCCTGTGTCTGACGTGGAGGACTGACTCCCTGCCCTGCTGAAGCTGTTGAAGAGGTCTTCGATGGACCTCTGCTTGGTTCTATCTGCTCCTTGGCTACGGCTGCTGCAGTGCGGTTTGGGGATTCTCACTGGCGAGCCGTTGATGTTGACAAAAGCTCTTGTGTTGCTCACAGACCTCTTCATAGGCTGCTTCTGGCCCATGGAGGTAGCTGGTCTGACGGAGGGAGAGGCGCTAGAGATTCCTTTGTTATTAAGGCCCGGGAGAACGGGGGAATTGAGAGTTTTAGCCGGAGACGAAGGGGGGAAGAGTTTCCTTAGAGGGGAAGGCACTTCAGGGGTGTGAGATGGGGAGGAAGACGCGGAGGACTGTGACATCCCTCCGAGTAGGAATCCTTTGCCACTGAACGGGATAATGTTCCTTATGTCCTGTGAGCCAGAGCCTGAGAGGGAGAAAACGATTGAGATGTCTGACAAACCCATTGTTACACTACGCTTCCAAAGGATTCTCCAAAACATGAAGTGAAATTCACTCGACTTAAAGAGCTGCTACCCTAAAGCTTAAATAAAAAAATAAAAAACATAGAGCTGCACAATGTGAGGATGTTGTTGAGATAACAATATTACGTGCGATAAATTAAATGAAATTATTTCCAACATTCTTTTATTGAACAAATTGAACATTGACTTGAATATGAAAAAGGCACCATTGCAAAAAGTTACATTTTAAAGTGCCGTTTTCATTTTTAAGCGTCTTTTGTGATGTGTCGTAGCCTTTTCCGATGAGTTTATGGCGGGAATGTTGATTTCGCAATTAAGATAAAAAACAATATATTGTGCAGTAGGGGGGAGAGAATCACGATACTTATGCCACGATACGACATTACTGCAATTTTAAACACATTGCAATATACTGAGATATATTACAATTCATAACCTTTTTTCCAACTTCTAATTTTTCCCCAAAAGGAAACTTATCAACATGTTTCATCTAAAAAGAAACATTTCTCTGTTTGTTCATCTCACTTCAATGTTATTTCTGCAAAATGGGACAAATTGACCAACACATATATAATATATAATAATAGATCCATACTTGGATCCTGTGTATTGATACAGTATTGCCACTGACAATATCGCAATATTATGCTGTATCGACCCCCTATTGTGCAGCCCTTTTACAGCAGAACATACAGCAGAGGAACATGCTCATCACCTGTAGTTGAACTTGAAGGCTTTCCATTTCCTGAGTCTCTCTCTGGTGCCTTCTTCTCGGAGGTCTTCCCATCCTTTTTACCATCTTTCTTGCCTTTTTTGCCGTATCCTTCAGGCTCCTTGACCTTGGTGTAGGTCCCTCCACACGTCCTCTTGTGGTCTTCCCACCAGGGATCCTGAGCAGATGGGGCCCGGTTCATGGCCCTCTTCACAAAGCCAAAATAGGGCTTGCGGTGTTGACAGGGCCCGTTGCATTTCCACCAGTGCTGCCGGTACACATCAACCTCATCATGGAAACTGTGGTAGATCTGACAAGTGGACAAGATTTATTATTCTTTATTATTATTATTGCAATCTCTGTTAAAGGCTGTGACCAGATAAGACACTATCACCTAAATATGTGAAATGCTGCGCAATAGAAGATACACCTACAGATATTTTTGTGCCACTGGCACTGTTGATCCGGTTCATGTGTTTGCAGAACTCAGGGCCATGGCCGTCTCGGTCTCGGTTGTTCTGGGTCACAAACAGCAGCGCGTGAATCATTTCATGGAGGAGAGTCTGATTAAAACAAAACAAATATAATTATTAATTAAGGTAAGTCTGCTTTTGAAAGGACATGTTTTGTCTTTTCATTTCCAGCTTCATCTCATACACTGACGCACAGCTGGGACACGGGAGCTGAAGTCAAAATGAAAACTTAAGAGGAAGACTTGTAATTGTATTTTTTAAATAAGATCTAACCTGATATCCCTCTTGACCTATTTAAGTATTCTTTTTAACCCTCTAATCCAACTCTTAGTAAACTGGCTGTATACCTTTCTATACCTTTCAAGCCTTATAATAAGCTGTTTGATCATTATTAAGAAAACATAAATAATATATTCAGTTGCATGGCCTATTTTCAATAGAGCTGCAAAGATTAATCAATTAGCTGTCAACTTGTAAATTAATCACCAACCATTTTGATATTCGATTAGTCGGTTTGAGTCATTATTTTAAGACAAAAGCAAACAAGTCTTTGATTTCAGCTTCTTAAATGTGAATATTTTCTAGTTTCTTCTCTCCTTTGTGATAATAAACTGAATATTTTTAAGTTTTGGACAAAACAAGACATTTGAGGATGTCATCTTGGGCTGTTGGGGAAACACTGATCCTCATTTTTTCACTATTTTTTTAATTTAATAGATTGAACAACTAATCTATTAATGGAGAAAATATTCAACAGATTAATCGACTATGAAAAAATAATAATATAATAAATAATAATAGTTTTCTGATCCTTTTTCTTTAACAAGTTATTCTCTTTACTGCATATTGATTTGAAATAGTTTGAATAAAAAGGCATTTCAATACTCAAATTTCCTCTGAGAAACAAATACTGGTGTAGCGGTCCACCGTACCTCCACCAGGTCTTTTCTTGGTCTAAGCTTCAGCAGAGGCTCACTGAGTCTGATCGAACACAGACCACCTCGGCCCTCGTAAGAACACACACCAGCACACCTACAGAAAAGCACAGAAAGAGCGACAGAGACATTAGAGACAGAAAACCCTTCAATTAACTCCATTTGCAGCCAACAGCACTAGTGTACTGTGTAGAGTGAATGTCCCATACTGTAAAAGTGAGATTACCATGTCTTTTTTAATTATAAAGCAGGTTGAGGAGCATTTTAGATAAAGGGTAACTGCGGGTATGTTCAGACAGTATGAGAAAAATAATGTGTTTTATGAGCCATTTAACATGTTTTAGTAGAATTAACCTGAAAATGAGCATGATATGGGACCTTTAGCCCTCGTGTTGTCTTCCGTCAAAATTGAAAATCAACACTTTTGTTGATGCTTTTTATTGTTTTTAACTTTTTCTTACGTTTTTGTCCCTTTTTCAACACTTTTGAGGCTTTTTTTTTTTTTACATTTTTAACACTACATGACACTAACTTATTAACTTTAGTTTTACAGTTACTTTTGGAAATTATGGTCAATAAAGCTCATTTATAGGAAATTATACCTAATGTTTGAGTTAGAAAAGCAGAAATTAGGAATTATTGAGACTAAAATTAAAGGAATGGATGTTGATGATAATCACAGACTGGAATATGTCAACTTTTACTCTCAATACTATTTCAAAAACACTTCAATTTGGTTTCAAATGCTATAAAATTGAATAAGACGCCCAAAATTAATGAAAGTAGAGATTTGTACTTGGCAAAGAGCGTTGGGTGGAATCATGGGGGCAACATGGGGGCAACATGGGGACAACATGAGGGCAACATGAGGGCAACATGGGGACAACATGGGGACAACATGGGGGCAACATGGGGGCAACATGAAGACAACATAGGGACAATATGGGGACAACATGAGGGCAACATGAGGACAATATGGGGACAACATGAGGGCAACATGAGGGCAACATGAGGACAACATGGGGACAACATGGGGGCAACATGGGGGCAACATGGGGGCAACATGGGGGCAATATGGGGGCAACATGAGGGCAACATGAGGGCAACATGAGGACAACATGGGGACAACATGAGGGCAACATGGGGACAACATGGGGACAACATGAGGGCAACAGGGCAACATGAGGGCAACATGGGGACAACATGGGGGCAACATGGGGGCAACATGAGGGCAACATGGGGACAACATGGGGACAACATGGGGGCAACATGGGGGCAACATGGGGGCAACATGAGGACAACATGAAGACAACATGAGGACAACATGAGGACAACATGAGGACAACATGAGGACAACATGAGGACAATATGAGGACAACATGAGGACAATATGAGGACAACATGGGGGCAACATGAGGGCAACATGAAGACAACATGAGGGCAACATGAGGCAACATGAGGACAACATGAGGACAACATGAGGCAACATGAGGACAACATGAGGACAACATGAGGACAACATGAGGACATGAGGGTTATCCAGTGACAGCACCTTCTCTCCTTTGGTCACACCAAACCCTAAACACACATCTGTATTTTTCAGTGAAGTCAGTGTGGTTTTGGCCTTTGACATCACTATAAACCATTACATAATACGTGACTTACAGTGTCATTCTTGGGCTCCACTTCACCTCGACACCGCTGAGTTTCCCCCAGAAGAATGTGTCATTGAACTCCAGAAACATGGCTCTGACATCGGGACTGGGGTCCAGCGTCTCCCAGGACGCGTCCACGATGGACAGCGGCCTGTCGGGCCGGACAGTCGGCTTCCAGTAGGGAACAACACCGCTGCCACCTCCAGCTACCTCCACTTTCCTTTTCTTACTGCTTTGTCCGAAGCCATTACCCTCAAAGCTGTTCGATGAATATGATGATGTCTCGTATTCATTGTCAAACTGCTCCTGAAGCCGAATTGCGAGCAGAAAATCCTCATCCATTACAATTAAAACACTAAAAAATGAGATGTTAGCTGAGGTAGCGTAAGCTAGCCACGTAGCTAGCTACGTTAGCTTGTCGATGTTTATGTTAGCTTGCTGAAGCTAACTAGCTAACGTAGCTGGTACGGGGTTATTAAACAACAATTGACATAATCACCGAACCAGAATATAGTCTGAGAAATATAATTCTTGTTAAAAAGGCTCGAATCTGTGTCATGATTTCATTAAAACATTTGTATCCTCATGTTGGACGAAGGTTTCCGCCAACTGTTAGTCCAGCAGCGCTAGCGCCAACAGTTGCGTCAAGTGCACCACAATGAAACCAAAGCATTTCCGTTTAGGATTTCAAAATAAAACTTCCGGAGCGAAAAAATAAAATAAAAACTTTGCTCATCCATTTTTTGTAGGAGAGGTGTGTGGCAAATATAGCATTTTCTTTTTTATTATATATGTTCAATAATAAAAAGTACTATTCTTTGTCGTTATGTAGCACTACTGTTTTTAAATCGTTGTAACCTTATACTCTTGGTTATTAAACACATTTCCGGCTCTAGATTTGACTAATACTGGCAAACTTGACAAAACTTGCGCTTTTTTTCAAATATTTTTAAATTTAAATTTTATTATTATTAGTAAAGAACATAGGTACATCGCCAGTATGTATATACAAAAGTTAATACCACTGGTGCATAAACAGAAAAATATATGTAATGAATAAAAAAGTAGTAGTAGTACTAAGTCAAATGTATCCCTGGTACATGAGAAATGTATCAAATACAGTACAGTCTTAATTGCCTTCTTATCCTTAATGTCTCTTATAGTGTTGCCGTATTGGTGCAGTCATTTGAAAAAGTGGCTTGTTTCAAATCTTACAAAGGGTGCCAACAATAACAAAGGAATTCTGGGAATTGTGGTCTTTCGGTTCTTCTTTCAAGTAGTTGGCCTAACTAAAATGTACTCGGGGTTTTTCTGTTGTAGTTTAGTTGTGTTAGTGATTAAATCAATGGCAATTAATAACATATCAAGTCTTATAAATAGTTTATAGTTAAAATGCTGTCACTGTAGAAAGATCTTGACTTTTAAGAACGGCCCAATTTAACTTAAAAATATTTGTTTTGATGCGATTTGTTGGCCATCTCATTTTCTGAATCCCGTGACGTTCAGGGTGTCAACCATACAACTTCCTGTTTGGGTTGAAAGCGGATATGAGCCAGAAGTCTTCCTCTGTCTACATTTGTCCTTAATTTGTCCACATATTTGGTTAAATATCACACCCATACACGATAGAAGATGTCGGAAACGGGGAATCGACTACGAAAGCTGCTCGAATCGCCTAATTTCGACCCGCAGAATTACGTCAAGCAGCTGTCCCAGCAGTCCGATGGCGACAGAGATCTGCAGGAGCATCGTCAAAAGATCCAAAACCTAGCCGACGAAACGGCTCAAAACCTGAAGAAAAACGTCTACAAGAACTACAGACAGTTCATTGAAACGGCCAAAGAGATTTCGTACCTGGAGAGCGAGATGTACCAGCTGAGCCACATCCTGACTGAGCAGAAGAGCATCATGGAGAGCATCACCCAGGCCTTGTTGTCCACAGACAAGGACGAGACCTCCAAGGAGATGCAGGCTGCTTTCCCCAAAGAGACCGAGGAGCTGAAGCAGAGGACACTGACCTCACTGTTGGAGAAGGTGGAGGGGGGTAAAAACATCATGGACACCCCAGGGAGGCACCTTGTTTACAATGGTGACCTAGTCGAGTTTGATGTAGACAACATGTCCCCCATCCAGAAGGTGCATGCTTTCCTGATGAACGACTGCCTGTTGATTGCCACCTGGCTGCCAAACCGCAGAGGAACCGTGAAGTATAAATACAACGCCCTGTACGACCTGGAGAGAGCCGTGGTCAATGTAAAGGACAACCCCCATGAAGGACATGTTCAAGATCCTCATGTTCCCCGACAGCCGCATCTTCCAGGCGGAGAACAGCAAGATCAAGAAGGAGTGGCTGGAGATCCTGGACGAAACCAAGAAGAACAAAGTCACCAAGGACAGGCACACGAAGGAGGAGGAGGTCCCGACGTCTCCTGTGAGGGTGGAGGCGTCCAACAATCCTTTCGATCAGGATGAGGACGAGCCGGCAGGTGCAGAAGAAAGTGTGGACCTCAGCCTGGAGTGGATCCAGGAGCTGCCGGAGGATCTGGACGTCTGCATCGCCCAGAGACTTTGAGGGTGCCGTGGACCTGCTGGACAAGCTCAACGGGTATCTCAAAGACCACGGTCACCCGGTCAAAGAGCTGAGGCTGAAGGTGGACGTAACGCACCTGCAGC
Organism: Percina caprodes; assembly: GCA_013375575.1. NCBI lineage: Eukaryota > Metazoa > Chordata > Actinopteri > Perciformes > Percidae > Percina > Percina caprodes. The sequence goes on from JABXJD010002228.1 coordinate 58,391, forward strand.
TGACAGAGGTGCTGTGTTTGAGTTGTCTCCAGATCGGCCGCTTCGTATGACCCAAAGCCACCCGCAGGGCTGGTCCCAGCTGATCAGACTAGGTCCTGCTGTGCTCACACATCATCA
>JABXJD010003457.1:0-22522 GCA_013375575.1 Percina caprodes
CCTGTATACCTTTCTATACCTTTCAAGCCTTATAATAAGCTGTTTGATCATTATTAAGAAAACATAAATAATATATTCAGTTGCATGGCCTATTTTCAATAGAGCTGCAAAGATTAATCAATTAGCTGTCAACTTGTAAATTAATCACCAACCATTTTGATATTCGATTAGTCGGTTTGAGTCATTATTTTAAGACAAAAGCAAACAAGTCTTTGATTTCAGCTTCTTAAATGTGAATATTTTCTAGTTTCTTCTCTCCTTTGTGATAATAAACTGAATATTTTTAAGTTTTGGACAAAACAAGACATTTGAGGATGTCATCTTGGGCTGTTGAAACACTGATCCTCATTTTTTCACTATTTTTTTAATTTAATAGATTGAACAACTAATCTATTAATGGAGAAAATATTCAACAGATTAATCGACTATGAAAAAAATAATAATATAATAAATAATAATAGTTTTCTGATCCTTTTTTCTTTAACAAGTTATTCTCTTTACTGCATATTGATTTGAAATAGTTTGAATAAAAAGGCATTTCAATACTCAAATTTCCTCTGAGAAACAAATACTGGTGTAGCGGTCCACCGTACCTCCACCAGGTCTTTTCTTGGTCTAAGCTTCAGCAGAGGCTCACTGAGTCTGATCGAACACAGACCACCTCGGCCCTCGTAAGAACACACACCAGCACACCTACAGAAAAGCACAGAAAGAGCGACAGAGACATTAGAGACAGAAAACCCTTCAATTAACTCCATTTGCAGCCAACAGCACTAGTGTACTGTGTAGAGTGAATGTCCCATACTGTAAAAAGTGAGATTACCATGTCTTTTTTTAATTATAAAGCAGGTTGAGGAGCATTTTAGATAAAGGGTAACTGCGGGTATGTTCAGACAGTATGAGAAAAATAATGTGTTTTATGAGCCATTTAACATGTTTTAGTAGAATTAACCTGAAAATGAGCATGATATGGGACCTTTAGCCCTCGTGTTGTCTTCCGTCAAAATTGAAAATCAACACTTTTGTTGATGCTTTTATTGTTTTTAACTTTTTCTTACGTTTTTGTCCCTTTTTCAACACTTTTGAGGCTTTTTTTTTTTTTACATTTTTAACACTACATGACACTAACTTATTAACTTTAGTTTTACAGTTACTTTTGGAAATTATGGTCAATAAAGCTCATTTATAGGAAATTATACCTAATGTTTGAGTTAGAAAAGCAGAAATTAGGAATTATTGAGACTAAAATTAAAGGAATGGATGTTGATGATAATCACAGACTGGAATATGTCAACTTTTACTCTCAATACTATTTCAAAAACACTTCAATTTGGTTTCAAATGCTATAAAATTGAATAAGACGCCCCAAAATTAATGAAAGTAGAGATTTGTACTTGGCAAAGAGCGTTGGGTGGAATCATGGGGGCAACATGGGGGCAACATGGGGACAACATGAGGGCAACATGAGGGCAACATGGGGACAACATGGGGACAACATGGGGGCAACATGGGGGCAACATGAAGACAACATAGGGACAATATGGGGACAACATGAGGGCAACATGAGGACAATATGGGGACAACATGAGGGCAACATGAGGGCAACATGAGGACAACATGGGGACAACATGGGGGCAACATGGGGGCAACATGGGGGCAACATGGGGGCAATATGGGGGCAACATGAGGGCAACATGAGGGCAACATGAGGACAACATGGGGACAACATGAGGGCAACATGGGGACAACATGGGGACAACATGAGGGCAACATAAGGGCAACATGAGGGCAACATGGGGACAACATGGGGGCAACATGGGGGCAACATGAGGGCAACATGGGGACAACATGGGGACAACATGGGGGCAACATGGGGGCAACATGGGGGCAACATGAGGACAACATGAAGACAACATGAGGACAACATGAGGACAACATGAGGACAACATGAGGACAACATGAGGACAATATGAGGACAACATGAGGACAATATGAGGACAACATGGGGGCAACATGAGGGCAACATGAAGACAACATGAGGGCAACATGAGGCAACATGAGGACAACATGAGGACAACATGAGGCAACATGAGGACAACATGAGGACAACATGAGGACAACATGAGGACATGAGGGTTATCCAGTGACAGCACCTTCTCTCCTTTGGTCACACCAAACCCTAAACACACATCTGTATTTTTAGTGAAGTCAGTGTGGTTTTGGCCTTTGACATCACTATAAACCATTACATAATACGTGACTTACAGTGTCATTCTTGGGCTCCACTTCACCTCGACACCGCTGAGTTTCCCCCAGAAGAATGTGTCATTGAACTCCAGAAACATGGCTCTGACATCGGGACTGGGGTCCAGCGTCTCCCAGGACGCGTCCACGATGGACAGCGGCCTGTCGGGCCGGACAGTCGGCTTCCAGTAGGGAACAACACCGCTGCCACCTCCAGCTACCTCCACTTTCCTTTTCTTACTGCTTTGTCCGAAGCCATTACCCTCAAAGCTGTTCGATGAATATGATGATGTCTCGTATTCATTGTCAAACTGCTCCTGAAGCCGAATTGCGAGCAGAAAATCCTCATCCATTACAATTAAAACACTAAAAAATGAGATGTTAGCTGAGGTAGCGTAAGCTAGCCACGTAGCTAGCTACGTTAGCTTGTCGATGTTTATGTTAGCTTGCTGAAGCTAACTAGCTAACGTAGCTGGTACGGGGTTATTAAACAACAATTGACATAATCACCGAGCCAGAATACAGTCTGAGAAATATAATTCTTGTTAAAATGCTCGAATCTGTGTCATGATTTCATTAAAACATTTGTATCCTCATGTTGGACGAAGGTTTCTGCCAACTGTTAGTCCAGCAGCGCTAGCGCCAACAGTTGCGTCAAGTGCACCACAATGAAACCAAAGCATTTCCGTTTAGGATTTCAAAATAAAACTTCCGGGCGAAAACAATAAAAATAAAATAAAAACTTTGCTCATCCATTTTTTGTAGGAGAGGTGTGTGGCAAATATAGCATTTTCTTTTTTATTATATATGTTCAATAATAAAAGTACTATTCTTTGTCGTTATGTAGCACTACTGCTTTTAAATCGTTGTAACCTTATACTCTTGGTTATTAAACACATTTCCGGCTCTAGATTTGACTAATACTGGCAAACTTGACAAAACTTGCGCTTTTTTCAAATATTTTTAAATTTAAATTTTATTATTATTAGTAAAGAACATAGGTACATCGCCAGTATGTATATACAAAAGTTAATACCACTGGTGCATAAACAGAAAAATATATGTAATGAATAAAAAAGTAGTAGTAGTACTAAGTCAAATGTATCCCTGGTACATGAGAAATGTATCAAATACAGTACAGTCTTAATTGCCTTCTTATCCTTAATGTCTCTTATAGTGTTGCCGTATTGGTGCAGTCATTGAAAAAAGTGGCTTGTTTCAAATCTTACAAAGGGTGCCAACAATAACAAAGGAATTCTGGGAATTGCGGTCTTTCGGTTCTTCATTTCAAGTAGTTGGCCTAACTAAAATGTACTCGGGGTTTTTCTGTTGTAGTTTAGTTGTGTTAGTGATTAAATCAATGGCAATTAATAACATATCAAGTCTTATAAATAGTTTATAGTTAAAATGCTGTCACTGTAGAAAGATCTTGACTTTTAAGAACGGCCCAATTTAACTTAAAATATTTGTTTTGATGCGATTTGTTGGCCATCTCATTTTCTGAATCCCGTGACGTTCAGGGTGTCAACCATACAACTTCCTGTTTGGGTTGAAAGCGGATATGAGCCAGAAGTCTTCCTCTGTCTACATTTGTCCTTAATTTGTCCACATATTTGGTTAAATATCACACCCATACACGATAGAAGATGTCGGAAACGGGGAATCGACTACGAAAGCTGCTCGAATCGCCTAATTTCGACCCGCAGAATTACGTCAAGCAGCTGTCCCAGCAGTCCGATGGCGACAGAGATCTGCAGGAGCATCGTCAAAAGATCCAAAACCTAGCCGACGAAACGGCTCAAAACCTGAAGAAAAACGTCTACAAGAACTACAGACAGTTCATTGAAACGGCCAAAGAGATTTCGTACCTGGAGAGCGAGATGTACCAGCTGAGCCACATCCTGACTGAGCAGAAGAGCATCATGGAGAGCATCACCCAGGCCTTGTTGTCCACAGACAAGGACGAGACCTCCAAGGAGATGCAGGCTGCTTTCCCCAAAGAGACCGAGGAGCTGAAGCAGAGGACGCTGACCTCACTGTTGGAGAAGGTGGAGGGGGGTAAAAACATCATGGACACCCCAGGGAGGCACCTTGTTTACAATGGTGACCTAGTCGAGTTTGATGTAGACAACATGTCCCCCATCCAGAAGGTGCATGCTTTCCTGATGAACGACTGCCTGTTGATTGCCACCTGGCTGCCAAACCGCAGAGGAACCGTGAAGTATAAATACAACGCCCTGTACGACCTGGAGAGCTTCGCCGTGGTCAATGTAAAGGACAACCCCCCCATGAAGGACATGTTCAAGATCCTCATGTTCCCCGACAGCCGCATCTTCCAGGCGGAGAACAGCAAGATCAAGAAGGAGTGGCTGGAGATCCTGGACGAAACCAAGAAGAACAAAGTCACCAAGGACAGGCACACGAAGGAGGAGGAGGTCCCGACGTCTCCTGTGAGGGTGGAGGCGTCCAACAATCCTTTCGATCAGGATGAGGACGAGCCGGCAGGTGCAGAAGAAAGTGTGGACCTCAGCCTGGAGTGGATCCAGGAGCTGCCGGAGGATCTGGACGTCTGCATCGCCCAGAGAGACTTTGAGGGTGCCGTGGACCTGCTGGACAAGCTCAACGGGTATCTCAAAGACCAGCCGGTCACCCCGGGGGTCAAAGAGCTGAGGCTGAAGGTGGACGAACGTGTTCGGCAGCTGACAGAGGTGCTGGTGTTCGAGTTGTCTCCAGATCGGTCGCTTCGTGGCGGACCCAAAGCCACCCGCAGGGCCGTGTCCCAGCTGATCAGACTAGGTCCTGCTGTGCTCACACATCATCAAGTATTGAAGTAACACATGGCAAAGCCCCAACAATGCCATGTCTCACATTAGATCAAATATTTCTAAAATGTCCTGCCTACCTACCTACCTACCTACCTACCTACCTACCTACCTACCCACCCACCTATCTACCTACCTACCTACCCACCTACCCACCTAACTACCTACCTACCTACCTACCCACCTAACCACCTAACCACCTACCTACCTACCTACCCACCTAACCACCTACCTACCTACCCACCTATCTACCCACCCACCTACCCACCTACCTACCTACCTACCTACCTACCCATCTACCTACCCACCCACCTAACCACCTACCTACCTACCTACCTACCCACCCATCTACCTGCCTACCTTCCTACCCATCTACTTGCCTACCCACCTACCTACCTAACCACCCTACCTACCACCTACCTACCTACCCACCCTAACCACCTACCTACCCACCTACCCATCTACCTACCCACCCACCCTAACCACCTACCTACCCCCCATCTACCTGCCTACCTTCCTACCCATCTACTTGCCTACCCACCTACCTACCTACCCACCTACCTACCTACCTACCCACCCTAACCACCTACCTACCCACCCTATCTACCCTGCACCTACCTACCTGCCTACCTACCTGCCACACCTACCCACCTAACCACCTACCCACTACCTACCTACCTACCTACCTACCTACCACCTACCCATCCTACCTACCTACCTACCTACCTACCTACTTACCTACTTACTTACTTACTTACTTACTTATTTATTTGCACTCAGAATTGTTTTCTGTGTTTCAGGCCAGTCCACCAAGGCCTGTGAGTTGTTCCTGAAGAACCGCGCCGTAGCGGTCCAGGCGGCCATACGGCAGCCGTATAGAAGGAGCCACGCTGCTCTACATCCACAAACTCTGCAACATCTTCTTTACCAGCTTGTTGGAGACGGCCAAGGAGTTTGAGATGGACTTTGCAGGGAACACAGGCTGCTACTCCGCCTTCGTGGTCTGGTCCAAATCAGCCATGAGGATGTTTGTGAACGCCTTCAGCAAGCAGGTAGGAAGAGGATCAGACAGACCAGCAACAGCCTGTCAAATACGGGAAAAGATGAGTTTGTACTAAGGGGCTCCGATCAGGATTTTGGGCCGATCACCGATTGCTGGAAGCAGTATCACTGGTCACTGGGTCTATTTGAAACCTTCTATTTATCATGTCACATATTTATCATATATTCATTTTAATAGTCTTAACAACAATGTACTGTATACGGTAATTCCACATGTGTTCATTCATAGTTTTGATGCCTTCAGTGATAATCTACAATGTAAAAAGTTATGAAAATAAAGAAAACCCATTGAATGAGAAGGTGGTTCCAAACCTTTGGCCTGTACTGTGTGTATTAAAATTAACAGAAGATGATGTATTGTGAATCGTCAAATGTTTAGAGAATATATCAGTAATTTAGCTTTTTGTCCCAGCTCAAACTCTGAAAAATGTCCTTTCAGTCACTGCAGATATTTTTTCAGTAGCAGTAATCATTTTCATTCATCTGATCGGCCTTTATGGAGACCGCCGATCAAAGTATTAAAAGCATTTATCGGGCGATAACGATCAGTGACCGATCAATCGGAGCGCCCTTATTTAGTACCGATATCTGTGATTTAAAAAAATAAAATAAAATAAAATTATACATAGAAAAACTAAGCCAAAATGTGGCTGTGTGCTTCACAGGGAAGGAAAGAAGTCAGGTCAAAAACTAATTATTATGTTTTTTTTGTACTTAGTTACCTTGCTAACTTCCTGCCCATCTTATTTACCTGTTACATTGAAGGTAATGGAATAAACTGGCATGGGAGGTAACATATTTTGAAAGCATGTGAAGTTATTTGCTTATGTGAAATAGCAAAAAAATGAACCTAATGAAGTGCGTTTTTTTCCCGTCTTCGTCAGGTGTTTGACAGCAAGGAGAGCCTGTCCACAGCAGCCGAGTGCGTTAAAGTGGCTAAGGAGCATTGTCAGCAGCTGACTGAGATCGGCCTGGACCTGACCTTCACCCTGCAGTCCCTGCTGGTCAAAGACATCAAGGCGGCGCTGCAGAGCTACAATGACATCATCATGGAAGCCACCAAGCACCGAAACTCCGAGGAGATGTGGCGGAGGATGAACCTCATGACCCCCGAGGCTCTGGCTAAACTCAAGGTGGGTTTGGCTTTGTTTAACGTTGGGTTTCATGTTTTGTCTTTGCTTATTGTGTCTGTTTGTGATTGGATGTTAGTCGATTGTTAAGTTGATCAACAGAACATTTCCAGCTTCTCCGTTGTGAGCTTTATTTAACCAGGAAGAGCCTCATTGAGATTAAAAATCTCTTTTTCAAGAGGGTCCTGGCCAAGACAGGCAGCAGTACAACCACACACAAACACAAAATACACAAAACACTAAAAACATAAAACAACTGAAACAGCAAATCATCTCCGTGAGTTGGCCAAAAAAAAAAAAGTGCCTCAGAACAAACCGAAGCCGCTGATTGGACGAACCGCGTCATGGGTCTGGTTTCTCCGGGAATTCAAAGCCAGACCGTCATGGCGGCTCGTTCAGAATACAGTCTCATATTTTACTCACTGAAACGTGTTTCTGAAAACATTTTAGGGAGAAATAGCTGCTGAATCTGTCTTCATCTCTCACACACACACACACACACACACACACACACACACACACACACACACACACAGCGGCTGAATCTTCATTTCAGACTAACAAAGTGACAAAATTGTCAGTTTGAAAGATTTTCGTCAGATTTTGAGAGACTCGTCACGCTCATCCCGGTCCTCGTTTCTGGGTTAGCTCTCCGCCAATCAGATTAGTCATTTGAGGCTGACTGCCTGCAATGCCCGCCTACCAACCGAACATGTCAAGCTGGCCAAAATGAAGACCGCCACCCCCCCCAACCCCCCACCCGGACTACGGCACGAAACCTCCATGAATACAGCATATGCTAAATCAATGTTACATTCCTTATGAATCTTTTTCTTCGCAGGATGAGATGCGCAGCTGTGGCATTCGCAACTTCGGCAGTACACCGGCGACGACTGCTGGGTGAACCTGAGCTACACCATCGTGGCCTTCACCAAGCAGATGATGAGCTTCCTGGAGGAAGGCCTGAAGCTCTACTTCCCCGAGCTGCACATGGTGCTGCTGGAGAGCCTGAGGGAGATCATCCTGGTGGCCGTGCAGCACGTGGACTACAGCCTGCGCTGTGAGCAGGACCCGGAGAAGAAGGCCTTCATCATGCAGAACGCCACCTTCCTCCACGACACCGTTCTGCCCGTGGTGGAGAGTCGGTTTGAGGAGGCGTTGGCAAGCCGGCCAAACAGCTGCAGGACCTGAGGAAGAGCACCAGGCCGGTTCGAATCAATCCAGAGAGTACCACATCTGTGGTCTAAGACTGCAATAAAGGACCATGGGCAAATACAACTTTGAAATGTTCTTTTACTGACTGTTTTGGCATTTTCAACTCCCATTCTTGGAAATAACGGCTAGTTGTTAGTTGTTTTGAGATTGCAGGATCACAATGACAGGATGCATCTTGGAGAACAGCAGAATACGATACCTCAAGATGGGTATGTGTGAAAAGCTACTCTGCACCTAAATTTGAACCAACTCTCGCAAAATGCCTGTTGTTAATATTGATGTTGGCTAATATTGCTGAAAAATCATCTGATATCAGTATTGTTTTCACAAATCTCTCGCTGCGAGACTAACCAAGTTAACCAAGAAGTGCGTCATTTCTCAAATCTTTGTAATCCACCAATGAGAATAGGGTTCTTCGGGACACATTTGAGACAAACAGCTGATAAATGTAGGCTCATTTCTGATCAAACTGCTTATATGCCATTTTGTGCATGTGTGTGTGTCCCTGTTTTTCTGAAATGTCGTTACACAATTGATTACAGATATTGGCAATATCTGATCTTAATTGACTACGTGTGTACTCACCATGAAAGGCTACTGTTATGCATAAGTTTTTAGCTTTTAGTTTCATGCCACAGGACCATTATTAGACACTAAATAGTATTCTAGCTGCTAGGACTGATTAAAAGGGATGACTGAAAAGAAAATGCACTGGTAAAATCAGAGTTTCAACAACACACATGAAATTCAATAAAGATCTTCATGCACAATCTGTTTTTGTATTTCCAAAAGATACACTTTGCACTTAACAACTTCTGTAACGTCTGAAGTAGCCTCCGAAATGCTAACGAGAGACTTCTGTAACGTCTGAAGTAGCCTCCGAGATGCTAACGAGAGACTTCTGTAACGTCTGAAGTAGCCTCCGAGATGCTAACGAGAGACTTCTGTAACGTCTGAAGTAGCCTCCGAGATGCTAACGAGAGACTTCTGTAACGTCTGAAGTAGCCTCCGAGATGCTAACGAGAGACTTCTGTAGCGTCTGAAGTAGCCTCCGAGATGCTAACGAGAGACTTCTGTAACGTCCGTTGTTTTGAAATAGTATTGAGAGTAAAAGTTGACATATTCCAGTCTGTGATTATCATCAACATCCATTCCTTTAATTTTAGTCTCAATAATTCCTAATTTCTGCTTTTCTAACTCAAACATTAGGTTTGATTTCTTATAAGTTAGTGTTATGTAGTGTTGTAAATGTCAATAAAAGTGACAAACATTGAAAAAAAGCATCTAAAGTATTGAAAAATGGGCAGCAATTAATGTTATTAGTTCCACCTGTGCTTTATTTTGAACCAAAATGTCTGTGAAAATGCTCTGTTAGTTCCACTCCACATATTTCACTCTACCATCGCACTTTAATTGCTCTTGTGAACTGATGACTGAAGAATAAGTGTTGCAAAGGATTTGATAAATCTAATCCTCAGATTAATATTTGGCAGACAAATCATCCGACATGTAGTCGTGTTCATTTTGAGATAAACCAAACGCTGCCTATCGGATTCACTTGGTGGAGATCAGCGAGGAAGTTTTTACCTACAAGTAAAAATCTTTAATGGATACAGAGAGACTGGAGCTGCTGAACCTGCACATTACAGCACATTATAAATACATAAAAGCATGTTTCTGGGACTGTACACAATAAAAGCACTGCAGCTCAGACACCAAAAACAATACAATTTATTTTTTGATCCTTATATTATGGCCAGATTGCCCTCTAGTGGCAGCTCAAAAGGAAGTATTAGATTAGATTAAACTTTATTGTCATTACACAGGTACAGGTACAGGTACAAGGCAACGAAATGCAGTCTACGTCTAACCAGAAGTGCAATAGCAGCAGGTGCAGGATATACACTGGTGCAGGACATGGATATGTACTGAATAAATATAAGTATATTTTGGATTAGCGGAGGAATGAAAACTAAACCGCACAGAGAATACAAGTCCGTTCCTCGGTTTTATAAAATAAGAGTGTCTCCTCTTTTTAAAAGTAAGTGCTGTAGTACAACTATCAGGAGACAAGTTATAATAAAGGTTTGGAGACACTACCTTATTTGAACTTTGTGTGTCTGTGTTGTAGTTTGTAGACGGTCTAAGCAGGGTGCTAGACATAGGGGTGCAGATAGAGAGATAGTTAGAGATAGATAGTTAAAGAGATAGATAGATAAATAGTTAGAGAGAGAGAGAGATAGAGAGAGATAGATAGAGATAGATATTTAAAAGATAGAGAGAGTGATAGTTAGAGAGATAGATAGAGATAAAGAGATAGAGAGATAGTTAGAGAGATAGATAGTTAAAGAGATAGATAGATAAATAGTTAGAGAGAGAGATAGATAGATAGAGATAAAGAGATAGAGACAGAGATAGAGATAGATAGATAGATAGATAGATAGATAGAGATAGAGATAGATATTTAAAAGATAGAGAGATAGAGAGATAGATAGAGAGATAGATATTTAAAAGAGAGAGAGAGATAGAGACAGAGAGAGCTAAAGATAGATAGTGAGAGAGATAGATAGAGAGATAGTTATAGATGGATGGATGGATGGATGGATGGATGGATGGATGGATGGATGGATGGATGGATGGATGGATGGATGGATATTTCTACCAACAAAATGGGAAATTATAGAAATATTTCTCCAGGTTGGAGGACGGCTCGTTTGATGAAAACGAGTTTGGAAATATGAGTCATTTGTGATTTAATATAATTTCGCTGTAGAGAATTGGTCCCGAAGTTCAAATCTGTGAATAAATTTCTAACTTTGCTCACGTTTATGAAACCTATTTATAATTTTTTTACTAAAAATGAGTCATAATGCTAATAATAATCAGTAGAGCTAGATACTGTTTTGTTTTTAACTATTTCTTGGGAAACATCCAGAAATCTGTGCATTCAACATCCAAATTCTAAATTCAATCATTATGAAATGTGCGTCGCAGTTGTTCCTGCAGCCAAGCCCGTCAGCCCAAATTGGATTGTGTTGTTGCAACATGAGAACAATTGCTCCTCTCGTTGTGTGAAACATTTCCCTGCAGCAACAGGCCGGCGTGCCGCGATGGCAGACGCTGATATTTTTAGACTCTGTTCACGATTGTTCTCTCTGCCTGTAACGCCTCGTGTTATTATAAGATGTGATCGAGAAAGCCTCGGGTGAAGTCATCAGCTTATCTTCAGAGAAGAAGCATCAGGCTGGTGGGATTATTCAAGAGGAATTCAATCAGCCAACACGAGGAATATACAGGGAATATTTCACGTGATGAATAAACGGTCATTTTGATTCTTCAACAGCAATGGTTAACATTGTAGTGAAGCTGCTGCCCAAAATTAATGAAAGGAGAGATTTGTACTTGGCAAAGAGCGTTGTGTGGAATCAATCATGTTATTTTGGGAAATTAAAAAACATTGATATAAGACAACATGAGGACAACATGAGGACAACATGAGGGCAACATGACAACATGAGGACAAGAGCAACATGAGGACAACATGAGGACAACATGGGGACAACATGAAACAACATGCAAACAACATGAGAGGAGCAACATGAGGACAACATGAGGACAACAGGGGGCACAACATGACATGGACAACATGGGGACAACATGAACACAACATGAGCATGAGACAACATGAGACAACATGAGGACAACATGAGGGACAACATGAGGACAACATGAAGACAACATGAGGACAACATGAGGACAACATGAGGACAACAACATGAGACAACATGAGGACAACATGAGGACAACATGAGGACAACATGAGGACAACATGAGGACAACATGAGAAGAACAACAACATGAGGACAACATGAGGACATGAGGACAACATGAGGACAACATGAGGACAACATGGAGACAACATGAAGACAACATGAAGACATGAGGACAACATGAGGACAACATGAGGACAACATGAGACATGAGGACACATGGAACAACATGAGACACAATGAGGACAACATGAAGACAACATGAAGACAACATGAACAACATGAGGACAACATGAGGACAACATGAAAGACAATCAGGACAACAAGGAGACAACATGAAGACAACATGAGGACAACATGAGGACAACAAGGACACATGAAGACATGGGGACAACATGAGGACAACATGAGGACAACAGGAGACAACATGAAGACAACATGAGGACAACATGAGGACAACAAGGACAACATGAGGACAAAGACAACATCAGGACAACATCAGGACAACATGAAGACAAATGAGGACAACATGAGACAACATGAAGACAACATGAGACAACATGAGGACAACATGAGGACAACATGGGGTTAAAGGTCCTTTTAAAGAAAAACTTGAGGGAGGAAAGGAGGGAGGTGGAGTTGAACTGCCTCAGATGTTATGCTGGATGTTGTCAAACCGCGGGTAAATAAATCAGATTTAGGGTTAACTCTTTTGTTTTTCTTGGGAGGATAGAAGGGGTTGTCACTGCATGTGAGTCGAGTGCAGATGTGTCGTGTGCTCAGATGTAAGTAAGTTTACGCATAACTGTTAAACTGAAATTCGTGAAATCCTATAAATAATAAACTTTTGTCATAACAAACAACAACAGAAGATGGAAATCATTTCAAAAACGTTGTAGCTATCTATGGTTGTCTGTCAAAAAACATTCAAGCCGTTGTTGTGTTTGATTGCTAGCTTGTAGCTAAGCTAGCAATCATTTCAGAAACGTTTTTATATATGGTTCTTTGATTGCCAAAGTTAGCTCACAAGCCTTCAATGACAGCGTTGTTGTGTTTGATGCTCTTGTAGCTAAACTAGCAGTGAACCAACTTTAATTAAGTAGTCTTTTACTAGCATTGGCGTTACAGTCTCTTCTTAGCATCTCGGAGGCTACTTCAGGCGTTACAGAAGTCTCTCGTTAGCATCTCGGAGGCTACTTCAGACGTTACAGAAGTCTCGTTAGCATCTCGGAGGCTACTTCAGACGTTACAGAAGTCTCTCGTTAGCATCTCGGAGGCTACTTCAGACGTTACAGAAGTCTCTCGTTAGCATTTCGGAGGCTACTTCAGGCGTTACAGAAGTCTCTCGTTAGCATCTCGGAGGCTACTTCAGACGTTACAGAAGTCTCTCGTTAGCATCTCGGAGGCTACTTCAGACGTTACAGAAGTCTCTCGTTAGCATCTCGGAGGCTACTTCAGACGTTACAGAAGTCTCTCGTTAGCATCTCGGAGGCTACTTCAGACGTTACAGAAGTCTCTCGTTAGCATCTCGGAGGCTACTTCAGACGTTACAGAAGTCTCGTTAGCATCTCGGAGGCTACTTCAGACGTTACAGAAGTCTCTCGTTAGCATCTCGGAGGCTACTTCAGACGTTACAGAAGTCTCTCGTTAGCATCTTATATGCTACTTGTCGCTAAGTGACGCATGCGCGACTCACATCTGCACTGGACTCACATCGGGGAGTGACAGTCAAGAACTGATTCTCAGGAACTCAAGCATCATTCTGAGAGGAATACCACACACAAAGCATCCGAACAACAAGGTGAAACAGGTCAAACGTAGCTACCCAAAACTGACAGCTCATTAACAGGGAAATGAGCAGCGTAGCCATTAGCCATTGTGCTCAGATTATTTGGGAAATAGTGAAATAGTCCGTTATATCTGGTTGTGCATCTGTGCAAAGTAGACTAGTTGTTGCCCCACCATTGATCAGTCTTTAAAGTCCCCCACTGATGACTTTTATACATTTTACAACAATGTTAGGAAGATACGTTTAGACAAATACTGTAGCTACTTAATTACATGTTTGAGGTAATTGTGCTTTAAGTAACGGCTACTTTTCCATTCATTCAGATTCTTTTTACTCCACTTTATTTATTAGATAACTTAGTTAGCCTAGACGTTATTGATCCCTGGGGGTAATTTCAAAAACTGCCCTCTTGACAGAAAACGTAGCCTCAGTCTAAAAATAATAACTCTTCATTAACTGTAATTTAAAGGGAATAGTGCTGCTGGGAGTGTGGATTTGCTCCAGGAGCTTCTTACAATGATTGCTAGAATACTTTCAAAACCATTTAGACGTCCGCATTACTGTCAAAGTGACAATTTAACTCAAACTTTCATCTCTAGCACACTGAGCTGCCCTGCCTTTACATTTTATGAGTACGTCTCCTCAGTGGCGGTTCTAGACTGGGGCCACATGCAATTTGGGGGTGGGTACCAATTAAAGCACACATATAACACTTGTTATATGTGTGTTAACATTTTATGTAGACTTAGATTCCTCTTTGTTAATCCTTTTGGGATGACTCCTGCAAGGAAATTGAAATTTCCAGCAGCAGTTTTTAGCAAGAAAAATACATAGAGAGAAAAAAGATAGTATAAAGATAACAATAATAATAATTATAACAATAAAACCTTTGGCTATAAAAAGACATTTACCATAAATTATCAGGTAAGAGCATGTATCACTGCACATGAATAATATTTCCTCTTTGGGGATAAAGGTGGGGTGAGAAATTTATGAAAATATTTGCCACAGTTAGGGGGGCCAGAAGGGGGTCATGGCTTTATATTAAGGCCCCCAAAGACCCGCCACTGCATGGCCTTTAGGAGAAACTTGGTTCTTAGAGTGTGTTAAAGGTTAAATCAGGCAATGAGAGTAAAGGCATGCGTGCATGTGTGTATATTCTATTTAAAGTGGGTGTTCACACTCATGTCACCACACAACGGATCTGAATCCCATGTAATGGGACGCTAACCTGGCTAATTTATGCAAGAGCTGTCCCAGTGGGTGGAATTAATGCTGCACCCTGAGGGGCTTCAGTCACGGCTGCTGTCTGGTCAATTAAATGTTTAGCTAACACAGAAAGCTAATGTCAAACAACTCAAAGGTTACTGGATCCAACTGACTGATCTCCATCCGTTTGTCCTGGTGGGACCAAGCATCTTAACATCCGTTAGTCTGTGCTCAGAGTTTTCTGTTTGTTTATGTGTTTCACCTTTATTTGGTATGATCATCTATCTCAGACTGACAGGCAGAACAAACGCAGAGTTTCAGGCAGTCACGATAAATGATCATCATTATTATCATCATGACCACCATTACTGTTGACATAATGATTGACAATCACAGCATTTCTGTTCCCTGTACCAACCTTAAGGATGGCTGAGGATAGAAGACCTTTTCCTTTACTTACAGAAATGAAGGGAGTGTTTTCCCTCCTTATTTCTTTTTTAAATGCTGACCATAAGAGCCGTACAGTAGTTGAGGACAGGCCATGCTATAGGAGTTGTAAACAGACGTGCAGTTGTTGCTACTGCACCAAAGTACTATGAGGGACTTCCTCTCTTCTACTACTTCATACTTCTACTCCACTATTTCAGATGCAGATTGATCTGACTTCTGGTTACTTTGCAATAATATTTTCAATTCAAAACATATGATCAGATTATAAAATATGATGCATTAAATTAAAAATTAAATCAAACCATCAAAAAAGTAGTTAACATTAGTTCCACTTGACCAGGTATGAAGCTAAAATGTTGGTTAAATATGAATTGATATAGTGAATGAATAATAAATACAATCATAAATAATAATATCAATAGTGATCATGACAAATAGAATAGGCTGTAGTCAGATTTCTGTGTATAATGAGTATGTTTTTGTTTCTGTAACTACTAAAATCATGTTACAATGTGTTTTCAAACCAGGATTTCAACATTTCAGGTCTGCAATGTCGCAAACCAAATCAGACAATTAAAAAAGCCTAATACAAAAATAAAATGTCCAACAACAATATAAAAAAAACATGGATAACTATATAAAAACAGATAAGACAAATACTGAGTAAATAACACGACAATCAGGGGATCTTTGGTGTTTCAGAGCCTTTAAATTAACTCGATCAATCAACTCAACCTACAATCCCCGCCCCTTTGCGCCTGCGCAGAGCTGCATAGGAGCTGTCCGTGTCACTCGGTGCTGGAGTGTTTTCACTGAAGCTGCTTCTGCCCCCCCGGTCCACAGAAACAGACAGGCTCGATGGAGGAAGAGTTAAAATGCCCCGTTTGCGGTTCTCTCTTCAAGGACCCCATCCTGCTGCCCTGCTCCCACAATGTCTGCCTGGCCTGTGCTCGGAACATCAGCGTCCAGACCCCGGAGAGACCCCGGTGCAGAGCCGAGCCTCGGGCAGCTCTGACTACGACTACCTGGACATGGACAAGATGAGTCTGTACAGCGAGACGGACAGCGGATACGGCTCCTACACGCCGTGCCAGCTCAAGTCTCCAAACGGGGTGCGGGTGTTTCCACCGGCCAACCACCCCGACACTGCTCCCTCACCTGCCCGCTGTGCCACCGGAGCGTCTCTCTGGATGAGCGGGGGCTCAGGGGTTTCCTCGGAACCGGCTGCTGGAGGCCATCGTGTCGCGGTACCAGCAGAACCGCCGCGCATCCGCCGCCTCTTCTTCTACCGCGGTGAAGTGTCAACTGTGCGACCGCAACCCAGTGGACGCGGCGGTGATGTGCGAGCAGTGCGATGTCTTCTACTGTAACGCCTGCCAGCAGCGATGCCACCCGTCCCGCGGTCCGCTCGCCAAGCACCGCCTGGTGCCGCCGCCGACCCACGCGGCAGGAGTAGGTGCGGCAAGCGGTGGAGGCAGCGGCGGTCAGCTGCCGCCCGCTACCGCGCGGAAACCGGCCACCTGCGTGGATCATGAAGCGGAAAACTTCAACATGTACTGCTACGGCTGCAAGACTCCGGTGTGTGTGAAGTGTTTGGAGGAGGAAACACGCCAAACACGATGTCAAACCGCTGGCTGTTATGTGGAAACAACACAAGGTGAGCACAACACACACACACACACACACACACACACACACACACACTACATACACAATTATCATGCAGAGTGAACCTAATAGACCTAAATGCGTTTTAAAGGCTACTATTGAATCCAATGAGCTGTAGCCTGTATGGCTTACACACACTATTGCATCTCTGCTCTCAAACACACTGTGTATTACCTGATGTGCCCCCACTGACATTGAATAGATTGCATCAATCACAGTCTTCACGTTAAACTGTTATGGTATTAAAGTGATATACCGGTATACTAGTTATTATCTATATATCACTGTACTTGCTTTCAAACCCATATTAGCCTATATGCATTTATATTTGTGTTGGTTATTTAAAATAGTGCTGTCATGTTTTAAGTGAATTTACAGTAAAGGAAGGGAGAGGATGCTACACTACGAGGTAGAAAAGGTTGGAAAAGGGAAAAAACATGCAATCCTGTGTTGAGTTTACTGAATGTGGGCCACATTGTAAATTAGAGAACCCTGACTGATTCACACGTAATTAATAATTACTGTAGGCGTAAACCCCCGCTGTGTGTGTGTGTGTGTGTGTGTGTGTGTGTGTGTGTGTGTGTGCACACGCAATGTGATTCATCCCTTGATGAGGTCACACAGCGTTGTGTTGCTATTTTATGCATTACTGGCTCACATGTACTGTGTGTGTGATGTCAGTAGTGACTGTAGTGTGGGAAGAAGTATTTGGTGTATTTCCTCAGGCAGGATCAGGACACAGATAAGAATCAAAATTAAACTTTTATACAAGGTTTAAGAAATATGGTTTGAAAATATCTGGTTTAAAGGACATATGCATATCAAGTAACTAAATACAGTTACTCAAGTACGTTTTAGGTCATTTTAAGGGACATATTCTCCCTCTACTGTAGCTGTTGACGTTTGCAGATTAAAAATTTTAGCAGGTAAATTGATTGAACTGTGTGTTTAGGGAGAAATGGAAAGGGAGTTCAATTTTGCATAATATGATGATATAAAAGTGTCAATTTGCAGCAAAATAGCTTGACACAACCCTGAAATATTCTGCTGTACAGACGATCAAATGGACTGGTGAACATTATTCAAATTACTGTTGAATTGGTATTTTTCAAAACTATATGGACAGCACTCTGGATCTGGTTTATATTAATTTGAAGCATAGTTACATTTATGACACACACACACACACACACACACACACACACACACACACACACACACACACACACAGCTGATCCTTGCCATCCAAACTCATCCCACCTTGACTGTCCCCCTCTGCCTGCTAAAAATCAAATTTTCAAGTTTCATTTAAGGATGATTAAAGTGATTTATGATTTAATTCATTTTTAAACAACTCTTTCATTAATTTAAGGGGTTGGGGGTCAGCTCAAGTTCACCCCTCTCAGGTTGCAGCATGAGCTGACTGCTGTTAAAATCTGAGACTTAAGAAATTGAAAACTCAGATCTAATTGCACGAGGGATGATATGTGTAATTTGTCAACAATATCAGTACCATATTATGAGATTATGGTGGGAAGTAAGGCCTCAGGCACAGGAATCCAAAAGGTTTAAAAGGAAATCAAAAGTACCATTTAGGAGGCTGCAGGACCAGTATTTTCCATTTTTCAATCAGACTACTTACTGTTTTTATGATCATCACACCCAGACTTAAATTAAAAGCCATTTTTGTCTTTCTCCTGCTAAGTGGGTCATTGGGAATCATCTCTCTGTCTGTCTCACTTGTTTTCCGTGGGATTGGTAGCCTCCAGTGATTTATCTGTCACACGTTTCAGCCTCTTCCGCCTTCTTCTTTAGCTTTAGCTCATCATTTATCTTCTCCATATTGCTGCCTCCTGTCACCTCTCCATCCCTGTCTCTTATTCACTCTCCCCCCCCCCTAATTTACCTACTCCCACTCGTCTTTCCATCCACCCTGTCCCATAAATGGACTGTGAAAATCCCATCAGAGTACAGGAGTGAGAGGGTGTTGATAAGTAATGAGCAGCGTATGAATAAGAGATGGCTGCCACTTAGGTAATATGGTGTCCTTCACGTTGAGGGGGATCGATGACTGGCTGTCTTCCTCCCTCTCGGTCTGCACTTCAACAGACTCCAAGCATCACAAGCTGAAATGGCTGGGAGTTTTAGAAGTGTCACTCAGAGCTGTTTTTTATTTAGCTGGGTAGCACTCTCTCCCTTTGTTCACTCTATTTTAGTCTCTATTGCTGCATCTGGTTAGCATCATATTCCTTCTTTTCCTCCTCTTTTTTATATTGATTGAATTGAACAGAATGCTTCTTCATCTGTGCACAAAAATGACTTTTATCAGGAAAGACCAGATATTGTTTTTCAATGCTTTCCTGAACTACCAACAATGGATTTCTTGTGGTCTGGGCATCTACACACACACACACACACACACACACACACACACACACACACACACACACACACACACACACACACACACATGATGTGACCAAGTTGGTCACATCATGATGTACAGTTCCGCAAATTGAAAAAATTATTGACTGATACAGAATTTTTGAGGCTGAGGCTAATATTGATATTCAAAACTTATACGATATATATAAACCAAGATATGTAGATAGTCAGGTTTTAAGACCCTTCTAGGCCACATAGGTCAAGAGAAATGTTCGTGTTTGTTTTGTTGTAAATGTTGTCCTTAAGCATTCATTATCAGAATCAGAATCAGATTTATTTGCCACGTATGAGGACACATACGAGGAATTTTGCTTTGGATCATCATTGCTCACAATGCGCTTACTCATACAAAACCACCAGACAATATATACACAATATAAACGCACTGTAAACATAAAACAATATAGACAGGTGGAGGCAATAGTGCAATGAAGAGTGCAAAGTATGCAGGAGTTAATTATGATAGTTATTATTTTAATTATGGAGCATAGTGCAAAGGGTGCTGGAATAAATAGTATTGTTATTATATTACAATATGAACAGCTCTGAAATAGAGAATGATTAATAAATAATAATTAATAAGTGGAACCAGTTAACAGGTGCTGGTTAGAGACAGTGTTGCTGGGTTATTGCACAGAATTGAATTATATTAATGTATTTGACTAGAAAGCTTGGATATTAATAATGCTACTGCCGAATCATACTGAGTAAATGGCTGCCATGACTCAGCAAAGGATGCTTGTATTTATTGTTTCTTGTGTGTGTGTGTGTGTGTATGTTTCTGAGCTTGTGTGTGTGTGTGTAAACTGGGGTTGTATACTGTGAGTAGTGCTTAGACATTAATGCACCATTTTGCAGCATTTCTGAGCTTGTGTGTGTGTTTGTGTGTGTGTGTATTTGTGTGTGTGTGTATGTATGTGTGTGTGTGTGTGTGTGTGTATGTTTCTGAGCTTGTGTGTGTGTGTGTGTGTTTGTGTGTGCGTAAACTGGGGTTGTATACTGTGAGTAGTGCTTAGACATTAATGCAACATTTTGCAGCATTTTTTAGCTTGTGTGTGTGTGTGTGTGTGTGTGTGTGTGTGTGTGTGTGTGTGTGTGTGAGAGATATCAAGGAAAGACATCTGAATCATCATTGTATTTTGTTGCAAATCAAACACTGAGTACATCATGGAGCTGCCCAGGGTGACAATCCCACTGAAACACACTCAGAGGGACTCAAATACACTCACACACACACACACACACACACACACACATTCAAAACACATAAATATGCATAAGTGAAGCGTATGAACTTTTGCTGAGGTAATGCAGAGAAAGACACTGATGTCCTCTGATTAGTCAAGCAGAAAACACACTGTCTATTTAAAGCACATACACACAAATGTGTGTCCACATGTGTATTTTATTGTGTGTTTATATGTGTGACATAGCTCAGTCCAGTAAAGAGCTCTGGCACTGCTCTGAGTTAAATATTTAAAACCACACATGCAGAGTTTCTGGTTCTCCAGCTCAGTGTGTGCATCGTCATCTTAAGATCACTTTAGATTCAAAATGGGACCAATTTGACTTTTGTCATATTAATAAAGGTACCTAAGCATTTGTGGTATACAGCAGTATGTTATTACTAATGTTATTAATAATGTTATTTGTGAACTGAAGCTACCTTTTTGTACCATTACCATGTCAAAGTAATGAAACAGCCGTTAGTGTTTCATGGAAACTTAATTCTTGTCGGTGAGCAGCGCACAAACAGCACTCTGTTGTTAGAGCTGCTTTGTTTACCAAGACAGTTAACTCCTATTACTGCAGCGCGGGCGCTCAAATACATTACAGCTGATCTAATGTTCAACCATTGTCATTTCTTTTATTTCCCTTCCGTCTGACTGCCTCGGTTTCTTGTGTTTTCTTGCACCTTCCCAAGCCGCCTCAAAAATTCCTCATGTGACCACATGACCCATGTGTTGTCTTGAGCATTATGATGTTGTAATGTTGTATATATATATATATATATACATAGTATATATATATATATATATATATATATATATATATATATATATATATATGTATATATATATATATATATATACTGTACTATGTTGCTGTCTGCATTGTTTCTTTTCAAGAAGACACATTTTTATTCTTTGGCTTTTAACTCCATGTGAGTTGTGTGGTCCTCTGATGTCTCTGATTGTTTTATTGTATTTTATACTGTACTTTTACTTAATTGTTTTTATTTTTGTGCAGCACTTTGGTAACTTTGTGTTTGTAAAATGTGCTATAGAAATAAAGTAGATTGGATTGGATTGAAGAAAGCGTGTGGTGGCGCCCGGAGGCTCGTCCAACCTAAGTCAAATTCCTCGTATGTGTCTTCATACCTGGCGAATAAAGCTGATTCTGATTCTGATATGAGACGCCACCTTCACACTTTCCTTGCCTTCATTTTCATCCTGGATGACTTTTAAATGCAGCTTTGGGTTCAAGGGTCTTCCTCTCCACAACTATATCTACTAGAAATCACTTTCATGCTATGTTGCAACTGCAAGCTTGTTTTGGGAGAACTGTGATGCTGCCTGAGTTACGTTCGATTTCATTTGTTTTCTTCAAAATACGCTTTTTGTAATACAATATTTTCTCGCTGCAACCAAAGCATTATAAAGGTTTTTTTTTTTATTATTACATTAAGTTACTCAAAGCACTCGCTTTAGATTAGAA
>JABXJD010003052.1:7500-36887 GCA_013375575.1 Percina caprodes
TGGTATCATGGGAATCATATCATATCATCATATCATGGGGCTCATATTCAATCAACGGCCACAATCCTTCTTGTCGGAATCATCCAAGGTACACTACGCTCTGGGGTTGCTCAGGGGCCGAGCTCTTGCTTGGGCTGAGGCGGCATGTTCCAACTGCCTGTCCTCCGGCATAACTTTTGAGACATTTTCTACGGAGTTAAAGACTGTGTTTGACCACCCGGACCATGTTGGGAGCGCTTCTAAACGGCTGCTGGCGCTCAAGCAGGGGGCTGATAGTGTGGCGAATTACTCAGTCGAATTTTGGACACTGGCAGCAGACTCTCAGTGGAACGAGGAAGTGTTACGGGGGGCATTTCTTAACGGTTTGAGTGACGTCATTAAAGACAAATTGGCTGTTCGGGATGACCCTGTCAACCTTAATGCTCTTGTGTCTCTTGCCATTAAAATAGACAACAGGTTGCGGAAGAGTAAGCAGGCAAGTAGCGGCCGAGAACACCCTCCTGGCCTGGCTGCGGCACTGTCGAGGTTCCCTACTCCTGTCTCCCCGCTGTTACCCTCGGCCTCCCCGGCTTACACCTCCAGGGAGGTGGATGAGGCCATGCAGCTGGGTTGGGCACGGCTCTCTCCTGCGCAGCGGCAGCGCCGCATGCTGGCAGGTGAGTGCTTGTATTGCGGCAATTCTTCCCACCATGTTGCTACATGTCCCTCTCGGCCAAAAGGCATGACTCGCTAGTGTTGGATTTTATTATATCATTGCCTTAACTATAAATCATATGATTGTTTAATGAATATATTGTATGTAAGAAACTGAGGACATTACATTTGTTTTGCATGCCAATAGAGTGTTGCTGATGAAGTGTCAGATAAAGAAAGGTCATAAGCTCCTGTATCTTGAGGAACTGAAAGCAGATGTTGCCTGATAAGGTGATAAACTTCCTGTTCTGTGTGTCTGAAAGAGAGTTTAAAGACTGCAATCGAGAAAGAGGAAAACAGACAAACCTTGGTGAGCAACGGAGGTGTCATACTCTGTAGCTTATTAAAGCCTTGTCTCTAGAATATTCTAATATTAATAAAGTTCCTGCGGAGGACAATTTTATTGACTCTAACCTGGCCGCCCAAGCCGGGTTTCCCATAGAGCTCATAAACAGCCCTATACGCGTTACTGATATTGACGGCCATACTCTCGCTAGAGTGACACACCGGACTGTGCCCGTTACTTTAGTCTTGTCCGGTAACCATAGGGAGACCATCCACTTTAAGATTATGCCTCTGTTTTCCTTGGTTAAAGCTTCATAACCCACAGATAGATTGGCAGCATTATGCTATACGTAGCTGGAGTAACCACTGTCACTCCGAGTGTCTGGGCTCAGCCCTTCCTCCGGCTAAGAGCGTCCCCGCATCCGCGGACCCTCCTCCTGACTTGTCCTCTATCCCCTCCGATTATCTTGACCTGGCGGAGGTGATCAGTAAGGTCAGAGCCCTGTCCTTACCACCCCATAGACCTTACGACTGCGCCATCAACCTGCAGCCGGACGCACCGTACCCTAAGAGTTAGCTGTACAACCTTTCCCGGCCAGAAAGGGAGACCATGGAGAGATATATCGGTGACTCGCCGCTGCTGGTATAATCCGCCCGTCGTTGTCTCCTTTAGGAGCTGGTTTCTTCTTCGTGGAGAAAAAAGATAAGTCGCTGCGCCCTTGCATAGACTTCCGAGGACTTAATAACATAACCGTCAAGAACAAATATCCCCTGCCCCTCATTAACTCCATGTTTGAGCCCCTGCAGGGCGCCAGGTGTTTACCAAGCTAGATCTCCGTAACGCTTATCACCTCGTCTGTGTCCGGCAGGGGGACGAGTGGAAAACGGCCTTTAACGCTCCCTTAGAACACTTTGAATACCTAGTCATGCCATTTGGTTTAACCAAGGCCCCAGCTGTTTTTCAGAACATGGTGAACGACGCTTTGAGGGATTTTTTGTTTTGTTGTTGTATATCTCGACGACATCCTCATTTTTTCCTCTTCCATAACAGACCATGTCTCCCACGTACGTCAGGTCCTGCAACGTTTGTTAGAAAACAAACTGTACGTTAAGGCTGAAAAGTGTGATTTCCACCATAGTGGAAGGTGGGCAGGTTCCTGAAAAGGCTGATCCTGAAAAGACCAGGGCAATTATTAACTGGCCTACGCCCACTACCCGAAAACAGCTGCAACGTTTTCTGGGCTTTGCCAATTTTTATTGCCGTTTTATTATGAATTTTAGTCAGTTCGTGGTGGAGGTGGACGCTTCTGCCTTTGGGGTGGGTGCTGTCCTGTCCCAACGTTCTCTCTCCGACCAAAAGCTCCATCCTTGTGCTTTTCTGTCGAAAAAAATTGTCCCCTGCGGAACGGAATTCCGATGTGGGAAATTGGGGGCTTCTGGCGGTCAAGGTGGCGCTGGAGGAGTGGCATCATCATTTGGAGGGTGTAGAGCAGCCGTTTGTGGTATGGACTGACCACAAGAACCTGGCCTACATCCAGTCTACCAGGAGACTCTCTTCTCAACAAGCCAGGTGGGCCTTGTTTTTCAGCAGGTTTGATTTGATTTGATCCTGAGGCCCAACCTCAGGATCCCGGCCCCGGAAGGGGTCCTGCTAACCGGCTCAACGTTCCTGTGGCGGTACGCTCCCAGGTGTTGCAGTGGGTCCACACTTCTCGTTTCTTCTGTCATCCTGTGGTGCATCGTACATCCACGCTGGTGAAACGCCACTTCTGGTGGCCGTCCATGGACACGGATGTTCAGGCCTATGTTGCTGCTTGTACCGTCTGTGCGCAGGGTAAGGCCTCTCATCGTTTAATCAACGTTGTATTGTTTTAGCGTAGCCTAAGACCCCAGGGGGCAGGAGACAAAAGGCCACCTTTTGGTGTGTAGCAGGAAAGCTCCTTTCCATAATAAAAAAATGGGTTGTCTTGAGCTCTTCAAAAACAAAATGCATATTAATCCCATCCTGGCTGCATCATACATAAAACAGAAACACATTGTTTTCAAAACATTGTTTTTAACTTTTTATAACTCAACAGCACCATGGGTAAAACTCCCAATTCCCTCTCTGCTTTTAATCTCTATACGTACAGAAAAGAAAGTCCTGCATTTTATCACATCCCCAACAAGACCTAACATATTTTCCTGTGGCTCCCTGACACAAAAATCTTGTTAGAGGTGGAGCGTGGCTCTAATGTCTCTTTATTTTTTTGCGTTGTGACTACATATCCCATAAAATCCCAGCTCACAACACAGTGCCTTACAAAAGAAAGGCCAACAGAAGAAAACAACACCAAACACAATTATACAGAAGGCAAGATATATAAAAGAGTCATAAAACTAAAGTAGTCACCCACAGCAATAAAAGGTCATTAGATAAGAGCTGGTCAATATAAAGCAATGGTTTACAACCACTGTCTTAGATCATATAGTTCCATTTGTACTGGATGAGCAAATCAAATAAGAAGAACTCTGGTAGAAGCAGGGAGCAATGCTTTCACATGTTGCAGAGACTCTGGCAGACATCACAAGAACTACCACTCCACGAGTTTAACCAAATCAGTTTGAGTCAATGTTACCTACTACCTATACCAGGGAGCCCTTACTACACATTCTGTATTGTTTAAAATGAAGTTGCATATTAAACTGGGCCTACAATAGGTCGGCCGAAAGCCTTTGTACATACCTTTTTGCATCAAATAGATCTACTAAGCTATTATAATAACTAATAACTGTTGGTATGATTTTTAAAAATCATGTTTTAATGTTACACATACAGTAAATTCTTAGGATCAACTGTACCTGTGTATGGATATATTTCAATCAGGAGAGACATGTTTGTAGATATGCAAATAAGATTTATTGTATAGCTCAAATAAAATGGCCAAAGTCTTAGTGATTAGACTCCATCGCTATACGAATCTTTCATATATCTATATATAGGGGTAGAGAACCATCAGACCCCCAGATGGTAGCTAGATACCAGTGGTGGCGACGAAGGAGCCCAAAGACTAGACCGAAGGAGGCTCCGGACTGGTCAGCTGGAGTAGAGGACTGGAGGAAGAAGGGGGGATGGAGGGTTGCCCTCTTTGCCTGCAAAATACAGCTGAATGGCAAAGGGAGAAACAATTATTTAAAGAAGGGTTGTGACTCTGTGATTGGCCCTTGCTGTTGAGTAACGATTCTGATTGGTTTAGCAGGAAGGTGAATGCCTCCAACAGCTGATTGGAGTTAGGTAGAGCATTGCTTAAGAGTGAGGCCTTCCTGAAAGGATTTACACTGAGATACACTTCAATCAGGAGAGACTAGTTGCAGATATGTGGCAGTTATACACAGCATGATAGATTATACATTTGTTTGGATAACAGCTGAATTGATTTATTTTTAAATTATTTAATTAAATTATTTTTTGTTTTAATAGTTAGGTCTTCCTGAAAGAAGAGCTATATTTGTGACTATCTTACATATAGGCCTGAAAGCCTGTCCTCAGTGCGGATTTATATTTGCTAATAAAATGTTGGATTCAGGTTCATTTTCAAAAATTAACAATAATTTGAAGCCATCCCCTGACATTGAAGATCAGTGACTTACACTGTGTGGTCAGTGGTAGAGCGGTCACCTGACAATCAGAAGGTTGGCGGTTCGATCCCTGGACCTGCAGTCCCATGCAAAAGTATCCTTGGGCAAGACACTGAACCTGAGTTGAACCTGAACCTGAACCTGAGTTGCTCCCAATGCTTTGCCATCGGAGTGTGAATGTGTGTGAGTGTTTATCTGATGAGCAGGTGGCACCTTGTACAGCAGCCTCGGGCACAATGTGTGAATGTGTGTGAATGTTGATTGGTTCCTGTACTATGTAAAAGTGCTTTGAGACTAGAAAAGTGCTATATAAGAACAGTACATTTACATTCACGTTATGATTAAAAAGAGCTCAAATTCGCTACAGTACACTAACTCAAGTTCACACCTTCCATCTCTAGATACAGTAAAGAAATACTCCTTGCATTGACACCGAACGTTGGCACAGATGTAAATTATGCATTGCAAAAATATCTTATATGAATACTATTTCTTGGAATATTAAGCCTGAAGGCAAAGTGGAGCCTTTTTTGGCTTTAGGTCTTTTTTATGCTTTGCAGCCGGTTATATAACACATAGGATGGATTTGTCTTTAACTGGACAGAAAATCATACACACGTAAACACCGCTGTTTCTGGCTTTAGTCAAATACAACCAAAACAATGGTTAAATCGGCAATTAACTTCTAATCAAGCTTCAATATATGTGTTGAATTGATTGATGACATCAAAGTGTTTTTTTGCTGACAGTGTTTAACTTTCAGTTGTGGAGCCTAATGTTAAATAAAAAATAACATTTAACCCATCCCAAATGCCATCAGTCCTGCATTGAAAATTGCACTTAAGTAGAAGGATGTAAGTATCATCTGGAGAATGTAGTTAAAGTATTACAAATAAAACTACTCAATGCAGAACAATCCTCACATTTTAAAAACTGGAAATCTAATCAGCTGTTTCATCATTTTTTTTATTTTTCTGGCTACTTTAATGTATAATAAAAGATCAGATTGTATAAACTACATGTGTTTTGAGTGCAGAAATCTTATTGTGTAAAGTAACTAGTAACTAAAGCTGTCAGATGAAAGTAGTGGAGTAATAAGTAAAATATTTGCTGAAATGTAACGGAGTAGAAGTAGAAAGTGACATGAAAAGAAAAGACTCAAGTAAGGTACAAGTACCTTAACTTGCCACTTGGATGCAGTACTTTAATAAGGGCTCATTCACACCTATAGTTCAATGGACTCTGTGCGATTCGGGGGTGAAGTTGTTGGAGAGAGATGATGATGTCACACAGATGACCAGCCATGTGTGAATAAAACAGTTTATGGATCTGAAAGTTATCGTCCGTTAAATCATATATAAGTCTGCAAATTGTGTGCAAGGTTGAAAGTGCAGGCTAATAAATGCTGTTTTTGGTTCACTTCCTGTATTTGGGTTAGATCACGTTCTCACCTGAAGTGAACCAAACCAAATGAAAAATGATGCAACTTCACCCCCAAATTGCATCTAGTCCACTGAACTAGAGGTGTGAAAGCGCCCTTAATAACATTCCACCACAGGTTACTAGGATGACGAGGATAAGATTAATTATTATGTTATGGTCCAAGGTAAGAATAGGGGAACAGTAGATTCAGTGAAGATGGGTGAAGGCTGACAGTGAATTCCCTTCATGCAGGACTAAGCACCCACCTGGATCAATAGGCTGTTTAATTTCACATGAGCTGTTGGCTTCAAAACAGCTGAAAAGAAGTGGGCTGTATACTGTAGTAGTTTGGAAAATTCAGATTCCAACATTGTTACACCGTGTTGTTTTTAGTATTGGTTGTATTTGTATGTATATATTCTTTAGGATATTATATGCAGGTTCAATTAGGCATGTTTTGTGCCGGTTTGAAGATGGCCAAATTGTTTATCTGGAGCCCAAATGATAACGTTATGTTCACTGTACCATGTGATGAACCCTATGTTCTGGAGAAGGTAGGACATCTGAAGAGATTTAATTTCTCAACAATGTTGCCCCAGCATGTGGATGAATTTGTTAGTCTGCGACTAAAACTTCAGAACAGATACAGGAGCATAATGGATTCATAGAAAATATCCCTCAGAAACATTTTATTCAAATCAAAGCACAACTGTTAAGTGCTGCTGCTAACAGTATGAAAACTTATACTTACACAAT
This sequence comes from Percina caprodes, assembly GCA_013375575.1. NCBI lineage: Eukaryota > Metazoa > Chordata > Actinopteri > Perciformes > Percidae > Percina > Percina caprodes. The sequence continues at coordinate 14,275 of JABXJD010003052.1, forward strand.
CAATTCCGTACATTTAAAACTGCTGAGCATAGGTATCGTACATAAGTGAATATTTACAAATACAGAATGACAATGAATGTACAATTGTATGCAAATGTGTTCAAATCAATTGTACACAAAGAATAACAACAAATGTCAAGCAAAAGGCAGCGAGTGTCAATATGAAATATACGGGAGAAATATATGTAGATTGTGTAAAGGGTGTGTGTGTGTGGGTGTGTGTGTGCGCAGATGAATCTACAACACCAGAATATCACCGTTGTCACTCACGGATGAGATCACCCCTTAAGTTGACGAGGGCCGCACAGATTCTGAGAATTTTTTTCATGTTTATTGGTATCACTTGAGACAAGATCTTGTATACTTTAAGTCGCCTGATTGCCCTCTCAACATGAATCCGTACATTTGAAATCTTGCGAGTTGCTATGACTTCTTCCTCAGTTAGCTGAGCACCCCCTCTAGTTAAAGCAGGCAGAACCAATTTTTCAAACAGTAAATCACGAATGAAGAACCCAGTATCTGCCATGACTTTGTCTCCAGGCTTTAAATAGTCCAAGATACCAGAGTTCAAAGTGATATATTTGTCACTGGCACGTCCTCCTTAACCAGTTGAGATAAACATGATGGGAGAACAGCAACAAGGTATTGGATTGTGTTGTGTGAGTAGTAATGGCTGTAGGACTCCCCTCTAGAGTTAAGATGTTTCGCCTTCTGTAACAAACTTTTGCTGCAGTCGATGACACAGGTGGTGTCGGGAAAACACTTCTTGAATGCATGTTGGCATAATGACCTTAAAGTGCCCATATTATGGAGAAAAAAAAACCTTTTTCTGGGATATGGCATGTGATTTTGTGTCTCTGGTTCTTCCACATACAATATAATACAAACTTGGAAAAAAAACCTATCCATGCTGTTTTGAGCGAGACACTGTTTCTGAATGTCCTCTGCCTTCAGTCTCCGAGTGAGCTGTTAAAAATCTGCATTAGCCGTTTACACATGTAAAAAAAAAAACAGATCAACCCAAGGAAACATTTATGGTTTATTCTTCTTTTTAAATACCCAAAAATCTATGTTACAAAACACTTGGTAACAGAAAGCAGAATGAAGCCAGCAGCGTGGGACAACTGGACAGATTGAGAGAAAGGTTTGTCCCTTAAAGCCGAAAGATTGTGTTTACACGAGTCAAATTAGGTAACCAGCCGAGATGAGGTGACTAACAGTAGCATGCTAACGCTAGCATGCTAGCTCGTTCTCAATGGCAAAACACTGGTGAACACGCTAGTTCACCATAATCTCCAAAAGAAGTACTTCCTGTACCTGTTCTGCAGGTATTCCACAAGTGGGCCTCGTCTAGAAGAAGTCTCCCAGCTAATCCTGCCTTGGACTGACCAAAGTTGGAGAAAGAGTTATCTAGCTGATGTGATCTTACCTTGCTACTGAGCATGTGCAACTCCAAACAAAGATAGTATAGAAGTGAGATGTGTCACTCTGTAGCTAAAACAGAGACCTACACACACACAGGGTGATAACAGGATCTGCAGCAATGTGCTGTACAAATAAAAACATGGTGTTTTTTTGAAAATTAAAACATGTAAACCTATTCTGGTACAACCTCAAAATGCAATAATGAACCTGAAAATGAGCACAATATGGGCGCTTTAATGGTTTGTCTTGGGAGCCAGATTATATGAGGGTGCAAGACCTCCTCCATTTTATCAATCCAAAATCAGATAACCTTACTGGCAACAGTCTTAGACACATGGAACTGCCTATCAAGGTCACCCAGCACACAATTTAATTTCAATTTTATCACTCATCATATATCACTTTGTCATTAGTATCTGATCACGCACTGACAAAACAAAAGCCCTTTCAGCAAATCCATCTAAGGTGGAAACAAGGGAGTTGAAGGTTTTCCAGCGAGACTCCAATTTAGAAGAACGAATCAGAATCACTCTGAAGCAGGGAGTAAATCTTCAGTTCGGACGTCTCGTCAACACCCTGCTGTTCACCATAGTTGTGGTCAAAAAGCGATGGATCTTCCCACTGGGTGGAAACAGTGCTTTGTGATGTTTTTTTAAAGATTATTTTTTTGGTATTTTCTGCCTTCATTTGATAGGACAGCTAGGTAAGAAAGGGAAAGACGTGCAGGAAATCGTCACAGCAACCACTGCGTCTAGGTATAATCCTCAAAGTATATGTGCGCCTGCTCTACTCACTGAGCCAACCCAGCCACTGTGCGATTGTTGTGGCACCTCAGGTACGCCCTGATCCTCCTGGTATGTCACAAAAAGAGCACATAGGCTACATGTTAAACTCTAAATGGATTCTGTCCATGTTTCTCACACTGGTAACATTGCAGTAAAAGCTTATGATAAAAGGTGATCGAAGCTCTTCCTTGCTCATTCAACATTGAAAGTGGCTTACCTGTTGCCTCAACACAAACAAATTGTACGTCTCTTTTTATCCAGTGGTCTGTCATATCCAAGATATAATTCTGTGTTGGGATGGTTATTCATGGGGTATTTGTCAACAAAATGGTGCGAACAGACGGATGCTTCAGTCAAGATATCATTCCACTGGAATTGTACCTTGTATGACTTCATGTGACTCTAACTAATATAAGTTATTTTTTGTGATGTCACCGTGTTCCCAGATCTCAATAATTGACTTAGTGGGCAAAATGTTTCTATTGCTGATAGAAATTGACAAAATTATGAAAAATGTATCACAATCAGCTTGTAACAGCTTGCCCCATTTGATCTCTGTTTTCAACAGCTCCCTATCTACTGGTTGTGTCCCTGATTATTTTAAAACGGCTTGCGTGAACCCACTTTTAAAGAAACCTGGTTTAGATCCCTCATAATTTTAGACCAATTTCAAAACTGCCTTTTATTGCAAAGATTCTAGAAAGAATTGTGTCCAAACAGCTGCTCACTGTACTGGAAAATTGCAAAATATTTGAAAAGTTTCAGTCAGGTTTTAGGAAGTACCACAGCACTGAGACTGCCCTGCTTAAAGTCACCAATGACCTTTTAATGTCTGCTGACGAAGGCATGTGCTCAGTCCTTGTACTCCTGGACCTTAGCGCTGCTTTTGACACCATTGATCACAACATCATGTTAGACAGACTGAGGCACTGGGGGATCTCTGGTACTGCCATTGAATGGTTTCCATCCTACCTGTCAAATAGGAAGTTTTGCGTGTCTGTAAACAACTATGTCTCCTTGTTCTGTCCAGTTAAATATGGTGTTCCTCAGGGGTCGGTCTTAGGACCCATTTTGTTCCTCTTATATCTGCTTCCCCTTGGACATATTATCCATAAACATGGCATTTCTTTTCATATTTATGCTGATGACTCACAAATATACTTGCCCATTAGATCCACAGACCCTGGAATGCTGAGTTCACTTAACAACTGCCTTTGTTAAGTTAAAAAATGGATGTCAAATAATTTCCTCCAGCTGAACTCAGACAAAACAGAAATCCTGGTCATCGGGTCTCAGCAGATGGCAAATCAAATACTGCCATCTGCGGGTTCGCTAATAAATCATATTAAGCCTGTGGCAAAGAACCTTGGTGTTTGGTTTGATAGTAATTTAAATTTTGAGCAGCACACCACAAAGCTTGTTCAATCATGTTTTTATCAACTTAGAAATATAGATAAAATTCGATCTATGTTAACTTTTAAGGACACCGAGACCATTTTACACACCTTCATCTCATCACGCCTGGATTATTGCAACAGCCTTTTCACCTGTTTAACCCAAAAATGTATTGATCAACTCCAAACTGTCCAGAACTCAGCTGCCAGGCTTTTAACCAGAACAAAGAAATACGAACACATTACTCCTATTTTAGCTTCATTACACTGGCTCCCAGTATGTTTTAGAATTTACTTTAAAATTGTATTGATACCTTTTCAAGCTCTTCATGGCCTCTCGCCTTGTTATATTTCTGACCTTTTAGTCCCATATACACCAGCACGCACCTTGAGATCCTCGGGCAGAGGTCTGCTATCTGTTCCAGAGTCTCGACTGAAAACTAAAGGGGACAGAGCGTTTGCTGTCAGGGCCCCGAGGCTCTGGAACAGCCTGCCTGAGGAAATCAGGTCAGCTGAGTCAGTGAACTCTTTTAAGTCCCTTCTTAAAACATACTTTTATAAGAGAGCCTTTCCCGATCTTATTTGACTTTATTTTATCACTTTTATTTTATTGTATTTTAGGAATTTTATATTTATCTGTATTTTAGTCTTTCAATGTTTTCATGCTTTTATCTTTTTGTATTATTGTCTCTTTACACTTGTTAAAGCACTTTGTAACTTGTTTTTGAAAAGTGCTCTACAAATAAAGATTATTATTATTATTATTATTATTATTTTATTATTATTATTATAATAAACTAGTTTTATGATGTATGTGCAAAAGGCTTCAAATCAGAAAAAATAGCTTCTTTAATGACGAAGTAATGATGTTATAATGGTGCTGGTTCTGCATACTACACTGTGCAGTATATCATAATGTTATTAAACATTTTTGTGCTGTACTTTTTTCTTCATCTTCTAAGGCAGTGTGGCCCTAGAGTCCACGCCCCCACTCTGTTACCCTAACAAGCTTGGGATAATCCCATGTAAAGCTCTCAGTCTAGTGATGCCCCTGGACACAACACACACTTTATAATTGGCAGACCTTGATTAATGCATGACTAGCTCTGCCTCCAGAGGAGCTCAGTGGATCTATTGAAACTCAAAATGTTCTTCCAGCCATATGCAACTCTTGTTAACTCACTATCACCCAGGGCTGTTGAAGAGATTGGAGAGGATTGTTGTTACAGTAGGTGTCTTTGCGCATGTTTGGAGTCAGTAATGTAACACTGAGTGGCAGCAGCTATACACAATCATTAGGATTGACTTAGTCTGTATCGACAACGTTTCACTTCGGGATTGTTCAGGTGCCGCCAGAAATTTTGCCGGATACCCCTTTTCTACCGGAAGTCCGTCCCCTTCCTCTTTCTTTGTGTTGGTGTTCTAAACTCCGGTGGATTTCTGAGGACTCTGGTTACCTGCTCCTCAGATCTCTGCAGGGTAAATCCAGACGTCTAGCTACACTATCTGTCCAATCAGAGTTTTCTGTTGCACGAGTAAAACAACTTTTGAACGTACACACGAGTACGTATGTACGTTCAAAACAAGGAACAACAAGGTCCCGATGCTATTTTGCAGAGGCGCCGTCATTGTGTCCGGGGCCTAGCGCCGCCCAAGACGATCATGATTGGTTTAAAGAAATGCCAATAAACCAGAGTAAGTTTTTCTCCCATCCCGAAATGCTTTGTGGACTAGCCAGACCTTCCTCCGAAACGCTGTGGAAGAAGGTCTGATAATGCAAGACTAGAATTGACCACTCAGAAAACTGGCCAATGACATTTTATTTTTAGAAAAGCTGAGAAGACTGATCATGCATCCTGCCAACCTATTACAGAGTTCCATACATCGTTGCATATAGTTGAAAACTATTCTTTTGACAAAGAACCACTGAGGAACAGTGTTGTAACTGTGTGCAAGGAGTCAGGCTCAAGAGAAAGTGAAGATGGTGTACTGATTCGTAGCAGTGCTAGTGGCAGTCTACTTCGGAAGGGTGTGTGTGTGTGTGTGTGTGTGTGTGTGTGTGTGTGTGAGAGGCAGGGCTCCTGATGGATGGATGGATGGCAGGGTGACAGTGAACAGATGGAGGCTCTGATGGATTGCAGCGACATTAAACATGAAAAAGGAGCATGGCCCTCGGTCAGAATGCAGGAGACGCAGCAGCTCTGCACGCCTCGTCATTCTCCCATTTCAACTCTGCTGTTTTATTGGCATGACTGTTTATCAGAGGCGCTGTGAAAAAGCAGAGCATTGAATGTCAACTGTCAAGACAACACGTTTGTACATTCACACCACCTCGCTCTGTGTATGCTTTTTCATTTTTTTGTCTCATTATCTTGTTTCTGTCTGATTTTTCTTTTCTCATTCCAACTTTGGGACACATTCTGATTACACACCAATATGTTTTTTTCGTGATATTGTGTGTGTTTTGCATGGAGGTCCAGGATGCACTGACAGGAATCTGAACGTCCTTCAGTCGAAATGACACAATTGGTTGTTCCCCATTGCCTTGAAAAATGACACATATCAGTATTTAACAAATTGCCGTTAACAAAAATGACTTATATGACCCGTTCTTGATCTGCCACGGTTAAAGTCACGTTTGGATTGTGTTGAGGCACAGCATATCGCATGGTTAAGGTTAGGAAAAGATCAAGGTGTGAGTTAAAACAAGTTCTCCATTAAGCTTAGGGAAAGGTCATAAATTGAGTAAATTTTATTACTCAATTTATTTTATAAATATAACAAAGTTGTCAAATTTATGCAGGGATCAGACTACACATATTGAGTATTAAATGTTGAATGTGTCAGCTTAGGGATGACAGGCTGTCCGTTTATTAAATGAGAATTGTGGCCCCCTAATCAGCTGGCAATGGGAAGCAGGAGAAGAGGGAGCGAGACGGGGGAATGAGGGAGTAACATACGACTGAACTTACTCTAAGCTTCGTTAGTCTCGGGTGGCGCTAAGCTCCGGATGACGGTGGGTCTGCTAAATTAGTCTCGAGAAGGAACTTGTTTTGGTGGAACATTTGCACCCCCTAAAAGAAAATACCACAAACTATATTAAATTACATGACCTGTTCACACAATACAGTAAGCTATTGAGCTATATAACTTAGCTGGATACATAGTTAAACCTCCTTAGCTCTTACCAGTGTAAGACCATGTGTACTTCATGTGTACACACAATCAAGCCATTCGGCCCCAAAACATCCCAGTTAGAGAGGAAATGCTGTACACATATTCTTTGTAAATCTTTACAATTGTTCCCCGAAAGAAATAAGCAGGCCGGGCTTGTTGCACAATTTTCTTCAAACTATCTCAAAGGTTGTTGTTTCCCATAGTGAAGGGATTTTGGTAAGGCAACACACAGAGAGGGGAAGCAGAGGCTTTTTCCTGGGAATGTACTAGTGTTGACCCAGACTACTGGGGCACTGACTGGTTGCTGAATTGTCTCAGGTACTCCTAAACCAATGCTGCCCTTAGAACAGAGATATATTTGCCCATGTCAAGTGTTTTGCTGCGTTTCTAAAAGGCATCAAATTTGGTTGAAGGTGATAAAAATTAATGACATCCCCAGTAATAATAAAATAACAATCTGTTCCAATCCCAAAATAATTCATAATTGACTTTTATTTTGTGGTCAAAGCACCTTGAGCCAATTGTGAAAAAAATAACACTATTGAAACAGCACTTGAGTATAATGAACATGGAAGGAAGGGAGAGCTGGAGATGCCCTTGACACTCACACTCATGTATTTGTGTGTGCGCGTGTTTGTGTTTCCTCTTGCCACCTGTTGAAAAATACGCTATGTTCCATACTGATCGCCTGCCTCATAATCACCTCATCAGTCACAGTTCCTCAGCGTCTTACACACACACCCACACACACACGCACACTTACCCTGAAATGCTAACATTTTTAAGAAAATGGAATAATGAATCTACATACATGTCCTTAAATGACTTTGGTTCCTGGACAGGTTTAAATAAAACTTAGTCACTGCCAATACACTTGGCTGGCATATTAGCAGGTTCATTAGCACTGTTGGATTTGTTACTCAAAGCAGTAATGTGTTGCTCATTCCTTGTCACTATTTTTTTTGCTGAAATTAATAGATGATTTATTGCTCCCTTGGTAAGAGTTATTGGTTACAGTACCAGCTATATGGTTTTACTAGTTTCCCATTTCACTCGAATATATGTAATTGCCTCTTTTCCTCCTCTGCAATCAGGATCAGTCTGCCTCCTCTCCTGTGAATTATCAAAAAAGACAAAAACAGCATTAATGTCCAATATTCCCATCATGCTCTTTCTGGATGAAAACAAAGATATATAAATAATGAATCACTAGAAAATGTTACAAAGGGGTAAGAAGCATGAGCAGTCAGACGATCAGACAGTTGGAAATTGGTTATCTGGAAATGAAAACAAAGGCCAACAGTAAAGTGATTACCTGAACTGTACGTTCATCCATCACAGTTTACAGATCCCCTTCCTGCTTCAACTTTGAGAACTTTAGTTCCCACATGTCTCTCACCTGTTCTAAAATGGTGTATTTGAATATTTCTGAATACTGAGGTCCTTAAACAGTCTTGGAGTTTGCATAAATTTGGTCTGACTGGAAAGCTGAGACTAATGTGGATTTAATGAGCCCAACTGTATTCATGTGTGAAGATGTCAGTCCCCATAGTAGCCATTTCATTGTAGTGAATCCATTGTTTTTTTTTTTAAACTTGACCTCACAAATGACATGTTGTGACCTCGAGAAACTTAACAACCACAGACATTCACAGGATCTAAAGCTTTCATACTGAGCAATTTCTAGAACTGAAGTGCTTGCCATCTAATCCCAGAACAATGCAATTCATGCAGAAAGCTCCCGATGTCAAACGTGCTTCATTCCAAATTACAGCATTGCTTTTCAGAATCAGAAAATAATCAGAAAAGGTTTTGCTGCCCCATTAAGTGCACTTATGTGGAAATTGCCTTGGTGGAATTAACAATAAATAAAGAAAAAACTCATACATACACACATTATAACTGTTGCATAAGAAAGAATATATAGTATGTGCAATGGGCAAATGTAAAGTAAAAGATGTAGGTCAATGCAAGTGTGGTGACTAGAGATGGGGGGGGTAGGAGTAAGGTGTTCTTAATTTGGTAGTTTTTTTTTTAGTGATCAAAATTGTTAAATTTTGCACCAAAATCTCTGTAGCAAATGGTTTCAACCCAACCATTGCTGCAACAATGTATGGAACACAAGGAAGCAAGAGAATGGCCATCATATGAGTAAACCAAAAAAATGTCATAAGTCATGCCTTGTGTACCAGACAACTGATTAACTCTGATTGACAGTCATTCTTAGGCCATGCAGTTTAAAGTCTTTACCACTTCATATTTAACACATCTTAGTTTTGTATGGCACATTCGCACAGTATAAGCAAAGCCAGCTTTTACTTTATTATACTTACATGTACCCTGAGAGTTGAGGAGTTGGCTCGCGGAGGACGGCTAGGGCAAGGCCGCCACACCGCACTTAGGTCAGGGCCCCGTATCAGGACCGGTAGAGGTTACCAGAGGCGCATACCCTATCATCCCCACTGCACCCACACAGCATCACTGTAAGCCCTTGTCAACTCGGGTCAGGGGTCTCCAGTCAGCCATGAAAGGCAGCCCCTTGCAACCCCATAACTGTCTTTGAAAGAGGGATAAGAAGACGCACAGGAAACATAAACCTTGACGAATGACCCCGCCAAATCACAGACATGTTGATTTGCATGGGACTACTATCACAGGAGCTCGATGTTCGGCGAAAAAGGGTAGATCATTGGCTGGGGAATTTTGACTTGAGAAATTACAGACTTGGCCGATTCGCGCAGGATTAAGATCACAGACAACCTCCGTAATTATTACAAATGACTACAGGTAATACGAAGAAGGCTTTGGTCACTAGTTTGGACTCTGACATCTCCCACGTTTGAGTAGCAAGCGCTACTTCCCACATAGCAGATGTTTTAAATAAAGGGACCTGGTATTTTTTCCTTTTACTGTTTACCCTGCTGCTTTTAAAAACTCCAATAAATCCCCAGTCTGGTTATGTTCAAGCCATTCCTCACACAACCTATGATCCTGCTTCTATGTAGCATCACATTTACAAATGGAAAGAAGGTTCCAGTGTTGCTGCAAGGGCAGTTTTTCTATTTCCCTGTAGTTTCCTGTAGTTGCCTGTAATCTGTCATTGTGGCTGTATCTGTCCTTGTAAAATTAAAATCTACATACAGCACCGTGATACATGCTGAGGTATGCGTGGCACTTACCCAATCGTGGCAGCTATGGCGGCTGACTTTTAAGCATATGTACATCTAATTTTCTCCACAAGCTATACAGACAAAATTAAATTTCCATACAATTTGTAAGGAAACTTTTTCTGCCACTACATTGATGTATTGAAGCGCTTATTGTGTTTGAAACACATTTTAGGGCTGCTTAAAGGTTGCATGCTGACCATGAAAACACAGATGACATTAATAATCAGAGAGAAAGGGAGATGCAGAAAGTAATGAAAGAAAACAAATATTGAAATATCTCAGGACCCCGAACCCTCTGTGGAATTAGCCATTTTCTTTTTTTAATACCCCCTCTGTTCTTCCATCAAGATGACAGCATCATCATAACCTCAGCACATTAAATTTATGTCAGTTAACTTTGTGAATGGTGTCAGAGAAACACATTAACAAGATACATTTAATTGAATCTGATCAAATCTAACTCAGCTGCTTTGCTCGTCAGTGTGGATAGAAGTCAATATTTGCTCAGCAGCTTGGCAAAGATGTCTCCATTTTCACTTTCCTTTCCTTTTCACCTGATGACAGCTGATGAAGAAATGGGAAGGTGAAAAGCTGCCGTCAATGGGAGATGTGATTAGTAATGCTCCATCTTCTTAATCACAGTATTGGAGAATAATGGAATAACTTTTCTCTCATTTTTCGCCACGAGCGCTGCCTCCTACTCTCATTCTAAGCAACTCCTGAGACCTCTCCTCAGTCTAATGAGAAAAGGGAAGATGAAGAGAGGTGAGAAGAGGGATGGACGGAGAGGTGAGGTTGGGTTGAGGCAGACAGAGACAGCGTGTGCATCTTGACAATTAATAGACGGCCATCTTAGAAGTTTTAAAAGGACTCCTACACACATGGCTTGTGAGGTCAGCTTCTATCTCCTGAAGCAGACTCTCATTAGACCAGACTGGCGGCTGACTGCAGACACCAACCAACACATGGCTGAGAATTGTGCTGCATTCTAACTGATTGGGTAAATAACATGGCAATTAAAGGTGCAAAACAAAATGCATATTCTGAGAAACGATTCAGTTGCCAAATGCTAAGATGTCAATTCTTAGTTTTCTTTTTTTATTATTGTAACTGGAATCTCAATTAGATGTCACAAGGCAACTACACAGTCAAAATGACTCCACCTAAGTGTAGGGTGAAATACAAACTTACCTTAAAGTTATGTTGGATAGTTTCTGCCGCCCCCATGATGAATAAGAACAAGTGAGTAATGAGAACAACCCCCCCAGAAGGAAGGTCACCGGATGGCACAATCTTCTGAACATAGACATACTCAGAAACAACAGAGAGTTGTATGAAGCTGATAGGCTTGATTAGCTTTGTAGTAACTCATTTGGCAATGGCTTGAATTCAGAGGACATTCATAAAAAGTTACGCACTAAAGCTAATATTTCCTTCGGGATGAATAAAGTATCTATCTATCTATCTATCTATCTATCTATCTATCTATCTATCTATCTATCTATCTATCTATCTATCTATCTATCTATCTAGCTTTAATTTGTTTGTTGTGTCAAAACATTAGCATGGTGATACTCTACCTGGTTTTGACCTTCTACATATATACTACCACAATTTTACAGGAACCAATCACAAACTGGCTTACTTACCTGGCGCGCTATAACACGATGACGATAGAGAAGTGACCAAGCAGCTTCATGTTTACATTCAACATAGCGGCGGCCACCAAAGCGCAAATATACGTGTCACGTCTACGTCACCCAGATCGTTGATCTGATTGGTTGAAGGAATATCCAATCGCGTACAGAGTCATTTGAACGATGCCTGTTGGTCACGCCTATTGTGCAGAGAAAATACAGAGCAGACACCCCATAGGTGATAGCCAGACTATTCCTTTCCTAGATAAAACACCAAATGTAGCCTATTACATTTGTTCCCCAAAAGAAGAACAAAAAATGGGGATAACATTGTTGTAATAATGTTTTCCCTGAATACCTTTGATTTTTAATTTGCTTTCCAGTCCAGAAAAGCGTGAGTGACACTCATAATTAACGCACAATGATGCAGTTGGCCTCTAAGTATTACATTTTATCTAAACACTTTCATATCACTTTCATAAAATGATGATCTGCAGTATGAGAAAGTTCTATATTCTTTCTCCATCTGTTCTTCTCATGTTAACACCACCATGCAGGATGTTTTCGCAGCCAAGTGCCAATATGGACATCTGTAAAAATTACCAAGTTAGGTTTAAAAAACTGATTTAAAACTGAGACACGGAAATAATTTTGTCCAAATAGGATAGTGAGTAATACTGACAGTAGGTCTCCACATTGGTCATTTCAAATGTTTAGCAGACATGGACTCCTGTCATGCTATGTGTACTGCCAAATGAAAGTTGAAACCTCTTTTTTTTTTAAACCCTATCATTGTTAGCCAGAACTGACATGTCTCCCCCTGAACCGTTGTCCAATACTTTGTGTATCGCTGGCTTATCCCACACATTTTTATCCACGTCTATGCCTCCATTTGTGTATTGTTTTTGAAGAACAGTGGTGCCAAATCCAAGGCAATGTACAAGCAGAGCTGTTGTGAGAATAGCTGCACACTGCAGGAAACTTGATCTTTGACACGTTGAAATGTTTCCACAGAGGCAAAGAAACAAGAGGAGATGAAGACAGAAATACACTAGGATGAAAATAAATAAAGCTATTCTTCTATTCCAACATTGTTTAGCAGACTTTAAGAAAAATGTATGGATGAAATGCATTTCTACTGCTTAAGCTGTGGTCATTGCATAGCTTAGCATGAATTCTGGAAGCAGGAAGAAACTGCTAGCCTGGCTGTGTACAAAGCTTAAAATACACAACATGTTTAAAGCTACCTCATTAACATTGTGTGGCTTATTGGCTTAAATTCGATAACATCCTACTATCCTTCCACATATTACTTCTGTGCAGCGCAGCCAGATGTACAGTAGTTGCTGGGTCACTGAACTCTTAGCTAATAGCTTAGCTTATCTTAGCATCAGGTTTAGCTCATCAGGTTGATGCTAGCAGACTCAAGCAAAGCACTATTTTGGAAAGTACATGTCATCACAGACCTGTGAACGAAACCAAATCGAAAAAAATGAGCTGAAGCACTTGCAAAATGGGTGGCAACTAACTGCAGACCATCTTGACATCTTGTGTATGCACTTTTGCTGCATATTTATTTTTTACATTTTTAAAAAGCAAGCTTAAGGCAAGCTATATTTAAGAAGACATTGATTGCGTTACCTCAGTCTTGTTGCATATCTTTGATTTGAAATAATTAAATTAATCTAAATGTCAAGTTCATAAAGTAACTTTCTTTGCATTCATTTGATTCACAATCAAGATGCAGTGGTAAGAATTGGTATACATTGATAATACAGACTTAAAAAACTGTTATGAAATGCAAAATAACTGAATTTAAATCATGTGATAAAACATGTAATTTATTGCGTTTAACTATTGAAAAATTAATCTTTGACAGCCCTAAATATACAGTCAGCAAAAATGACATGTATATATGTGTGTATATATATACAGTATATATGGCTGAATTTTTTACATTAACAAAACTCTAACATACTGAATTTGTTAGGATAAATCTTTTTTTAAATATACACACATAACCTTGATTTCCCAGGCTGCCATTTCCCGGTTACAACTAATCCACAATGCAGCAGCCCAGTTAATAACAAGGACAAAGAAACAAGACCACATCCCTCGTGTCCTTGCATACTTACACTGGCTACCCATTCACTTCAGGATAAACTTTAAAACACTCTTAATTGTCTACAAACCACTCAATGGTCTTGCCCCTACATATGTATCAGAACTTGTCACCCCCTACAGATCCACCAGACCCCTCAGATCAGCCTATCGTGGCATGTTGACTGTGCCCCGATCATGGTTAGGGCCTATTCTGTAGCGGCTCCTTGGCTCTGGAATAGCCTACCAGAGGACATAAGGGAGGCTGAGTCTGTTAATATTTTTAAGACGCAGCTTAAGACACAATTTTATTTTCTGGCTTTTAATTTTTGATTGTGAGTGTTATTTCCATCTATTTTATGTCTGTGGGTATGTATGTGTATGCATATACAGTATAATCTGCTATGTTCAGTGCTTGTCCCCACCCTGTTTATTCTCTACATGCTCCCCCTTGGCCATGTCATCAGCCGGCATGGCCTTTCATTCCACTGCTATGTTGATGACACTCAACTCTACGTCAGGACAAACCCAACCCCCTCTGCTGCCATACCATCATCCACTCTGACCACCTGCCTGAAGGAGGTAAAGGTGATGAAACAAAACTTTCTACAGCTTAACAGCTCCAAGACTGAAACCATCTTACTCGGCACTCCACACCAGGTTCGGTCATCTGACATTTCCAGCATCACCCTCTCTGGCCAAAATATTCCACTTTCAACATCAGCCACTAACCTGGGCGTTAACATGGACTTTCATCTGACCTTTGAGGCTCACATCAAACATCTCTGCAATACCTCCTACTTCCATCTCTGGAACATCGCCAAACTCCGTCCAACACTCAATCTTGCCAATGCGGAAAAGATTTTCCATGCTTTTGTCTCCTCCAGGCTGGACTACTGCTATGCGCTCCTCACCGGGATCCCTGGGAAAAGCCTTTGGAAGTTGCAGTACACCCAAAACAGCGCTGCTAGGATCCTGTTGAGGGTGCGTAAACATGACCACATCACCCCCATCCTGAAATCACTCCACTGGCTTCCTGTCTCACTCAGGATTGAGTACAAGGTCTCCCTCCTTACCCACCAGTGCATTAATAGTAAAGCCCCTCCTACCTCAAGGAAATCCTCACTCCACAGACCTCAACAGGTACCCTCCGATCTGCCTCAGCGTATCTCCTGATACCTCCCAGGACAGAGCTCCGTACAATGGGAGATTGTGGTTTCTTCTCAGGTGCTCCCAGTCTGTGGAACGCTCTCCCTGACGCCACCTGAGGACACTACAGCCTTAAAACCCACCTTTTTAAGAGTGCTGGTGTTTGAACTCTTGCCCTTATTTTTAACACTTTATTTTTTATCATGTAGCACTTTGGGATTTGCGTAAGTATATAGTGCATTATTAATATTATTATGCATCCACAGATACAGTTAAACTCCACATTTTCAACATTAAAACATGATATATAAATATATGGATATGACAACAATTATTTTAGTAGCTTAGTATTATATGCCCCATAAAACGGTATATCTAAAGGCTTTAGGCCCAGGTTAATACACAACTCAATGCCATACATTATACATATAATAAGGGGTCCCTGCTCTGTCTCTCTTTAGCCGAGGGGTCCTTAGCCTAAAAGAAAACGTTGATGACCCCTGGTCCAGATGATGTACACAAATTCTCTGAATTGTCTTTATAATTTAATTTTTGTCACTAGTTTGAAATCTGCCTTTACATGCTGCCATGGTGATCACCTCAGTTATAATGTGAAGCTGACTTTCCACTAGGGATTAATGGATGTGAGTTGGAGCCCTGCGTGGTTCAGAATAAACATGCTAATGTGTGGATTACAGAAATAGGTAGGTTTCAAGGTTTACTAGTAATTGTATTTCTCATTCGTAATCCTCTTTTTCCTTCTTCTTCTTCCTCCTCATCAAAATGCCGGGCCCCAACTCAAGTTTATAAAAAATTGTAATACAATGGATTTTGAGTATGGATATCAGGAAAAGGGGCCATTTAAATATGTCTTGTGATACTGTGGGAAATTGCTTTTTTAATTGTGCTACTTTCATTGAACTTTCTTCACTTTGGTAAATTCACAGAAATGTTTTGGAATGAAAAGTATGCTGCTGAGAGCAAAAACATTCCTTCTGTCCTCTTGCCTCTGCTTTTGTCTTCTCCTTGACACTTAACACAATATGTTGCAAAACTGTCTCGTCCTCCCTCTATCTCCACGGAAACAATGAAAGCAAAAGCAGGTCTTTTCTTCGGCAGGGCCACCCTCCACACTCCAGGCTGCCACTTTTTTTTAACACGAAAAGAAAGAGGCAATGCATTTTGAAAGTGTCCATCAATGAAAACAGATGAAAATTGCCTGTGTGTCAATATGTACGTATATTTGTGTGTGTGTGTGTGTGTGTGTGTGTGTGTGTGTGTGTGTGTGTGTGTGTGTGTGTGTGTGTGTGTGTGTGTGTGTTTGTGTGTGTGTGCGTGCGTGCGTGCGTTTGTACCAGTCTGCCTTCTAGCTTAATTGCATGGGTGGGTGGATATGGGCAGATGAACCTCAGCAGATGAGAAAATGAACAGAGAAATGGGTTTATTTTGGGGGGCTGGCAAAAACTCATATGATTCAAAAGTGCAGACACAGAGGACCATTACATTAGATGAGGTTTTCAGATGAGTTTTCTCTTACTTGTGGACCCGTAATCAACAGCTCTTTTTGTATATGTTTTGCCTGATGGATTTTAAGCTTTAAAGTTGTACAAAACCACAGTATTGACTTTGTAATTATGTTCACAATGACCCTGAATAAAAGGGATATTTTGTCATTCATGGGTAATAAATAAATATTGTTCAGAATGAAAACATTTTACACAATCAGATGGTGACTCATCACCAGGGCATGAAGTTAACTCTTTTGACCACCTGCCACAGTGATTTAAAAATCCACCCGCCACTGTCACTTTTTACCAGCCACTTATTTTTTGCCTCATAAAGGTGAAAAACAGGAATTGCCATGTCACTATGAGCCTACTCGTGGACATTGCGCCATCATCACGTGCTGTAGTAGGGGGGCCGGACTGGGACACACAGTCATACAGTTTGATAAAGTACTTATTGGACATTAACTTATTCTATTCAATACTCTTGAATACTCTTCAATAATGTAGCTGTCCTCAATTTAGGTCATCCTGTACATCTCATTTGCGTTTTTTCCTGCATCCCCCGTGTGATTGTGTGTGTGCGTGCCAATCGCGGGGGGGAACGGAGCAGCAGCCCCGCCCACTGCAGCAAGCTGGCAGGATGGAAACAACAGCAACTTTCAACTTTATAGTGAAAAAATGTTACAGTGTACATTGATGTTGAAATGTATACAGGTTGGCAGTAAGTCTTTCGCGGTACATTTTGTTGGTGAGATGTTCGAGTCACACACGTCTCGTCTTCATATCAGAAACAAGGAAATTAATTTGACCCGTTCTCACTCCTGCTTGGTCAGTGGCTGCACGTGGGACTGCTGGGATTGTCGCGAGTAATGAAAATGGGATATCAATGTCTTTCTGTGATGCAGGTCCCTGAATGGTCCGGGCGTACCCTGCTTACTGATAGTTAAGTGTCTGAATCACTCAATTCTCATTGGCTACCAGCCAACATGGCAGGTAGATTGACAGTGTTACCCGCCAATTGTAAAATTCACCCGCATATGGCGGGTGGGCGGGTGTTAATTTCATGCCCTGCTCATCGCTTGAAAAATGATTTCTTCTTTATAATAAATTTTCGATTTGGGTTTAATTTTACGCTAGCTCAGCTGTCGTTTGGTGTTAGACAATGGGGAGGATGTATTTTTGGCTGGTCAGAAATGTTGTAGTTTGACTAATCTCTGCTGTCAGCTCAGCAGTTGCTGCAGAACTTCCTCCGGACAATTTTACTGCTGGTGCACTTCTTGGAGATGTTTGCAGTGATTCCAGCCAGCTCAAGGATGTATAAAGTTACATGAACATGTCGACAGCCACCGGCCATCTAGCTACGTGTTCCGCTCCTTCCACAGAGCGAGTTCCCAGCGCTGCCTTCTGATTCAGAACAGAGTCCATCCACACCGTATTTCTTATGGTAGCCTGCGTTACCGAGTCTGGCTTTGCCTTCGGCCCATCACTGCTGCCCACGCATGTTACTCGAGACAGCTTATGACGTTTCTCTGACTGAGACACTTATAGTTACTAAGCAACCAATTAGCATCTTCAACCGCGCAAAAGATTAAAAACAATACCGCGAAAATCCGAGCGGTCAATATGACCGTGTATGGCTGAAATAGGTAAAAGTGATTTTATTTTCTTTGCCTTGTGTGTAATGTATATAAAAACTATTTTAAATGAAAATATAGACACTTTTAGGGAAAGTCAGGTACCAGCAGGATTGTATTTTTTTATCCAGCAAAGTTATTACACATATAAATGTCAAAACATTTTTTTTTAACTAATTGATATGAGTTCCCCCAGCCTGCCTATGGTCCCCCAGTGGCTAGAAATTCTGATAGGTGTAAACTGATCCCTGGGTATCCTGCTCTGCCTTTTGAGAAAATCAGATGGGCTGATCTCATGAGGTCATAAGGGGCAAGGTTACCTCCCCTTTCGCTCCTTTTGCTTTGCCCGCCCAGAGAATTTGGCCCAATTTGGAGAGAGAGACATCATGGCTTTCAAACAAGCAAAGTGGCAGTTGGTCAAAGCCACACCCCTAGCCTCCACCTTGCCCCCCTCCTCCCCCCTCTCCTCCTCAACAACAGACTCAGAAATGGCACATACTAAGGAAAGCTCATTGTGGGACTGGTTCTAGTGGCTGTAATTCTGCACCAAGGCTGAATTTTGTAAAAGAGACTTCAGATACAGTATTAGGGGACCACTAAGGTCTATATAAAAGAGACTTCAGATACAGTATTAGGGGACCACTAAGGTCTATATAAAAGAGACTTCAGATACAGTATTAGGGGACCACTAAGGTCTATATAAAAGAGACTTCAGATACAGTATTAGGGGACCACTAAGGTCTATATAAAGAGACTTCAGATACAGCATTAGGGGACCATTAAGGTCTATATAAAAGAGACTTCAGATACAGTAATAGGGGACCACTAAGGTCTATATAAAAGAGACTTCAGATACAGTATTAGGGGACCACTAAGGTCTATGTAAAAGAGACTTCAGATACAGTATTAGGGGACCACAAAGGTCCATATAAAAGCATCCAAAGAGCACCATGTCATGGGATCTTTATTTTATTTATGAACTTTTGCAGATTTGTGTTCTCAAAAGTTTGATACGTGCTGCTAAGTGCACTAAACTTTACTTTTTAATTTTTTTCTTACCTGTTTCTATTTATTACATTTTTTTTTACATTATACAATATGTTTTTTTAGATATTACATTTTTCATTACAATTTTTATTGTATTTAAATACAAAGAGAAAAAAAAAAAAAACATAAAAAACCCTCAACTAACTAAAAGCCTGCTTGAACATCAGAGTCTTTAATTGCAATATGCGAGTCGGTGCACACACTAACGTTTCAGAGTGTTGCCTGGTTATTTGTTCAATTTTTTTTCTTCCTATACTCATCTTGCAAGTTTTGCTTGGTTTGTCTTCCTGTTTTATTTTGTAGTTTTTTGGTTTCATGTGTTTTGGTCTTTCTTTGTTTCCTATTTGATTCTGATTGGTCCCTAATTCTTTTCACCTGTTTGTTTGCCCCTGTATTTAATGTTGTCTGTCCTTGTCATGTTGTCGTCTTTTGTTGAGTGTTTCTTGGTTGTTCCCTGTATATTTGTTCAGTTCAAGTTGGATCAGTTGGATTTCCTTGCAACTTTTAGAGTTATGCTATTATTTTGGATTATCTACCTCTGTTTGGGTTTTTGCACTTCAGGATTAATGTAAACCTGTTTTTTCTGCTGTTTTAAATAAATTTGACACTTGCATCTGCCCTGTTAGTGTTGTGCATTTTGGGTCCAGAATCATTTTCTTGCCTTAGCAATCAGCCCTGACACAAAGAAGGCACTGACGACCTCAATCTGCCAAACCCAAAATCTGAGTTCACAGCATCACAGTTTATTGACAAATCAGCCAGATCCGCAATTGTCCAAAGTAACGGAAACTCTGACCATTCTATTGTTACAATGGCAAACACCAGCAGTAACACACAGGTTTATATTTAACATGGAATTGCAGTTTAAATGTATTTAGAGATCTGTGTATGCTGCATGGAGAATACAGACCCTCCCCTGTCCTTCGTGTTGTGTATGTTCATTCATACATCTACAACAACGCTTTAGCACATCTCGGGTGCTTCTTTACCGGCATGTTATTTTCACGATGCCAATGCAAAATACAAAATAATTGCACATTTCTACATCACAAATTGGAAATGCTTCTCAGGTCATTGCCTTTGATGTGTAATTCAGGCTCATTACTTGGTTTGACTCAAAAGAAATTATCACTTGCAGTAAAAGGTGTTTTTTGTCATTGGATGCCAAAACAGATATCTGTAATGAGTCAAATTAAATGGAATTATTAGCAACTGTAACCCTTTCCTGACAACCACATGATATGTACTGTGAATGCAGATCACATTTCAGCCAGTGCTCAAAGCAAAGCATCAGTGCTGAATGGACTTGATAAACATGGTCAATATTCTGGAATTTTATGACTCTATGCAACAGATTCATTTAAAATTGAAAGTTATAGTGTCTTTCTTAACATTTCTTCACAATAAACAACACACACATAGGTTACAGCTTATTGACATTGTTACAGTAAACTGTCAAAGTAACATCTCCATCTGTCTGATATAAATACACCCACTCCTGCTGTGAGATGGCAGCCAAGGCTTGTTGTGCTAAATCAGATTGGCGCTGGCAACATAAAGATGATCCTATTTTTTTTAACCTGTACTCAATCTCTGCTCACATTTTGGTTCTGTAGGTTGTCACTTTCAAGAGGCCTTCTTAATGTAATTTCCAATACAGAGAACCTGGTTCAGTCCACAGACGCCATGCTTCACGCTTGAGTCGCTTGTCATGGTGTTGATGGTGAGAAGCCAGACAGGGATCATGTCTTTGTGAATTCCTCATTAGTTGGGTGGGGTTTTTGTGAGGTGGTTTGAGATCTTGGGGACAGCCTGAACTTTAGTCCATACCACCCACCCAGAGGAGAAACTGGAAACTCCATACTCCCAATAGGTTCATTATAAGATCCTAATCTCCCTTCTGTACATATGCAAATTGGACTTGTCAGCTAAGATGATGTGTCCCAGGTCAAGGTAAGCAAGGCAGGATACTCTCAATGGGCCGCCATGATGTGCAAGGCAAGGGTAACTTAACCGAGTCTGAGTAATGAGTTTTCAGGCGCCTTGCTTGCTATGCTAATGTAGGCAATTTTATTTTTTAAATTATGTTCCCAATGATAGTTGTGTCTACATCGTTGTCAGGATAAAGAGTGAGGATGTGATATTGCCTTTGGTCTCACGTTGTAGCGGTTGTTTGAGAATTTTCTAAAGTGATGCTGCTGTATGGGCTCAACTTATTCTTTGCACAGGAAGGGCTGGCCTGTAACTATTTGACAGGAAGTGGTAGAGTTAGATGATCACGGTGCGAGACTGACCTCCTTCAGATGTGTCTGCCTGATCCTAGTCTGGATCAACGCAAGTACATTTCCAGGACAAAGCCTGAGACAGAATGATACATACATTACTATAGAGATGGAGAGTGATGGGTTCCGGACTAGGCGGTTATAGTCAGAATCTACAGAAGTACATTTCCAGGCTTTGCCCCTCTGCTTCCGCTCTCTTTGTGTTGCCGTTTTGGAAAAATGTCTTCACTATAAGAAACTACAACAAACTTTGAGCTAGCAAGCTACACGCTGAAAATGTCAAGTTTTGAAGAAAAAAAACTTGGATCGTGCAATGAGGCAGGCTGCTTGATTCTTTCTGAGAATGATTGTAAAGATTTAACAAGAATATGTTTATGGCATTTAATAACTTTTTTAAAATAATTTACACTGTTATTGATCCCCAGTGGGGATATTACAATTTACATTCTGTTTCATTAGTAACCACTACACACATGCCTGAAATACACACATGCTTATCAGAGATGTCAGAGTGAGTGGGCAGTGCCCAGAAAGTGAGCTGGCACATCTCCAGCTATCAATCCACACTCTGTACTTTGGTCCTTGTGGGGACTTGAACTGGCGATCCTCCAGTTCCTAACCCAGCTCCGGTACGGTATGGGACCAAGAGGCGGGATTGCTGTGGACAAAGTACACTTGCCGATACACTGGTTTTCTCCTATCCCAGAATGTACAGCATGTGTGGTGTAGCCAGACCTTACTCCACAGTGCTGTAGACATAGTTCTGGCAATGTGAGACTAACCCAATCCTTCCACATTCAACTGCATTAATATGCATGTTTCCTGACCCAGATTGGATTTCCAGATACAGATCACGCATCATACCAGATGTAAATAGGGTAAAAGAGGGTTGTCTCGTATATTTTTAGACACCCTTCCCAGGTGCTTAAACAAAGAGATTAAGAACATGTATAGCATATCTAACAATGTAGAAATGTCTCCTAAATTTAAAGTAAAAACCTTGAATTTGATGCTGAAAAGCAGGTCAGAGCCGATGGATGGATGGAGGGATGGATACATTGATGGATGAATGGATGATTGAATGGATGGTGGATACAGAGATGGATGACTTACACAGAGGATATGGACAAATGTAAATTGTCATCTTTTATCACATTGACTGTGTCTCTTAGTATGCACTCATATATTTCCTTGTCATGTTCCACCATATCATGACCACACTCACGCTCATCTCTCTTCACCCGTCTGTCTCAGTACACTGCTCTCCCTGTTAGGCCTCTTTATCAGGCCACTTTTGGAATCTAA